>CAUYPK010007011.1:0-22724 GCA_963574355.1 Loris lydekkerianus | reverse complement strand
GGAGAACACTTAAAAATCTAAAAATAGACCTACCATTCAATCCTGTAATTCTGCTACTGGGCATATACCAAGAAGACCAAAAATCATATCACAACAAAGATATTTGTACCAGAATATTTATTGCAGCCCTATTCACAATTGCTATGTCATGGAAAAAACCCAAGTGCCCATCAATCCATGAATGGATTAATAAATTGTGGTATATGTACAGCATGGAATATTATACAGCCTTAAAGAAAGATGGAGACTTTACCTCCTTTGTGTTTACATGTATGGAGCTGGAACATATTCTTCTTAGTAAAGTATCCCAAGAATGGAAGAAAAAGTATCCAATGTACTCAGCCCTACTATGAAACTAATTTAGGGCTTTCACATGAATGCTATAACCCAATTGCAACCTAGGAATAGGTGGAAGGGGGAAAGGGGGGGAGAGACGGGGGAGGTGGGTGGAAGAAGGGGGATTGGTGAGAATACACTTGTGGTGCATCTTACAATGATATATGTGAAACTTATTAATGTGGAATGTAAATGTCTTAACACAATAACTGAAATTGCCAGGAAGGCTATTTTAACCAGTGTGATGTAAATGTGTCAACCGGTCTGTGAAACTAGTGTATGATGCCCCATGATCATATCAATGTACACAGGTAGGATTTAATAAAAAAAAAAAAAAAAAAAAAAACTAAAAAGCTTCTGCACAGCCAAGAACACAGTAAGTAAAGCAAGCAGACAGCCCTCAGAATGGGAGAAGATATTTGCAGGTTATATCTCCAACAAAGGTTTTATAACCAGAATCCACAGAGAACTCAAACGCATTAGCAAGAAAAGAACAAGGGATCCCATAGCAGGCTGGGCAAGGGATTTGAAGAGAACCTTCTCTCAAGAAGATTGGTGCACAGCCTACAGACATATGAAGAAATGCTCATCATCTTTAATCATCAGAGAAATGCAAATCAAAACTACTTTGAGATATCATCTAACTCTAGTAAGATTAGCCTATATCACAACATCCCAAGACCAGAGATGTTGGCGTGGATGTGGAGAAAAGGGAACACTTCTACTCTGCTGGTGGTAATGCAAATTAATACATTCCTTTTGGAAAGATGTATTGAGAACACTTAGAGATCTAATAATAGATCTGCCATTCAATCCTATAATTCCTCTACTAGGCATATACCCAGAAGACCAAAAATCACATCATAACAAAGATATTTTTACCAGAATATTTATTGCAGCCCTATTCATAATTGCCAAATCATGAAAAAGCCCAAGTGTCCATCGATCCATGATTGAATTAATAAATTGTGGTGTATGTACACCATGGAATATTATGCAGCCTTAAAAATAAGATGGAGACCTTACCGCTTTCATGTTTCCATGGATGGAGCTGGAACATATTCTTCTTAGTAAAGTATCTCAAGAATGGAAGAAAAAGTTTCCAATGTACTCATCCCTACTATGAAACTAATTTATGGCTTTCACATGAAAGCTATAACCTAGTTACAATCTAAAAATAGGGGTAATGGGGAAAAGGAGGGGAGGGAGGGAAGAGGTGGGCAGAGAGAGGGAGGTTGGTGGGATTACACCTGCAGTGCATCTTCAAGGGTATTTGTGAAACTTAGTAAATGTGGAATGTAAATGTCTTAGCACAATAACTAAGAAAATGCCAGGAACACTATGTTAAAAAAAAAAAAAAGTGAATAAATGATCACATATACAAAAAAAAAAATCCTAGTGAATCGATTATAGCTCATCATTAAAAAAATTACACATCATGATCAAGTAGTATTCATCCCACGGATGCGAGGCTTAACATATACAAATCCATAAACATAATTCACCATATCAACAGAAGCAAAAACAAAAACCATATGATCCTCTAAGTAAATGCAGAAAAAGCATTCAATAAAATTCATCATCCTTTTCTAATTAGAACACTGAAAAATATAGGCATTAGCAGCACATTCCTTAAACCAACTGAAGCCATCTATGACAATCCCACAGCTAATATTATACTGAATGGAGCAAAACTGAAACCTTTTCCACTCAGGACTGGAACAAGAAAAGGGTGTTCTCTATCGCCACTACTATTCAACATAATGCTGGATGTTCTAGCCAAGACAATCAGGCAAAAGAAGGAAATTAAAGGTATCCAAATGGGGGCAGAGGAAGGATCATTTTTTATCCTTCCATAATTTTCATACCACAGTGAAGCGTTGTCAACCACATTCTTCCAGATGAGCCATCTGAGGAATTTAGTCATTTGTCCAGGATCACAGGTCTAGATTTTAGATTTGAGCCCCAGTTGGTCTGATTATGACTGTAATGTAAGAAATTCACATAAAGTATTCAATACAGTGTGTGAAAACTTGATATAATGTGGAAATAACTTGATAAGTGAAGCCAGACTCCTGGATTAGATAATGGCTTAACAAGATACTCCTTTTAGGCAATATACTTGAATCTTAGCAAATACAATTAGCAGAAGAAATCTTTTCAAATTGGGAAGTGAATTTTTGGCCTTTAAAATTAGATGTGTAAGCAATCTTATTGTAAAAGAAGGAAATAAAGGCTCATGGTTAGTTTGGTGGTTTATCAAAAGCAAGGAAAAAAAATTTTTAAAACAAAATTCCACTTTCAAAAACAAGTTTATTTAAATAAAATAAAACTGGGCATGGATTAGGGTATCAGAACTCTGAGCGTGCTTTTCTTTTCACATGGTTTCTGTATGTTATTAAATTTCTTTCATGATAAAAATGCAAAAATGTTTACTGAAAACTTACTCCTAAGTTCTCAAAGCTTAATTCATTGATTAGCTTATTACATCCTCAAAACAATCTTGTGTGTTTATTGCTGTCATTATGTTTGTTTTATGGATGAGAAAATGGGGGCCCTGAAAGGTTTAATTCTAGCAAGTGGCAGAGCCAGGATATAAAGTTAGGCATTCTTTCTACAGAGCGCAGGCAGTCAAATTGTACAATGTGCTGCTTTTTTGAACAGAGGAATCTAGTGAAAGGGATTCTAGATTAGAATTTGGAAGTCCAAGAGAGAGAAGAAGGAGAGGAGATAGGCCTTCTAGAGTCCTGGACAAATATGTCATACCCCCAGGAAGTAATTGTTCCCAACTCAGAAGATGAGGTTGAAAGAGCTTTGCTTTGTGTCAGTCTCCTTTCTAAAGTTAGTCTATTTTTAACTCCCAGTCCTAAAAAGAATGAGTTGCTTTATAGTCTCATATTTTCAGCCACAACAATTATATTTCACACTTTATTTCACTCAAAGTCTCTCATCACAAATTACAGGGTAAATAGTTTAATAAGTATTCTTTGGTTTCATAATTAGCAACCTTACACAGCAAATTATTTTTTAGGCAATTCCATCTGAAAAGGGCAGAGCTGTAGTACTATAATGGTTTACAAATAAAGGAAACAAAATATGTTGTCTAAAATCCAGGACACTAAATACTCAGTTCAAACAAAATAACTCCCCAATTTTATATTAACACATGATCCCTCAAAAATAAATAAGTGATATTATTTTTACCCAATGTGCAATAATAACAATGATACAAATCATCCTGGAAGAACAAATATCACCTTTTGTGTATTCCAATAGTTCTGGGTAATGAATATCATCTGAGATTCATCTGAGATGAATGAAGCTCATCTGAGGGGAGCTTTTTGGCAATATTGGCAAAATCACCATTTGGAATGGCTACATAGGAAAAAAACACAAGTACCTTATATCCATATCCTTATTCATCCTTCCATTCTACCTATGCATTCATCCATCTATTCTCCCATCAATCCTTCTAGATGTCCTCCCCAGCTACCCGCTAACCTAATAACTATTTGGGGAGCCTCTAACCTGAGTGTAGCTCAGTCAGGAGCCACTCCTTTACTGCTCTATATCTTGTCTGGGAGCTTCCTCTTCATTTGCTCCTTGACCACTATCTTTTTCTAAGGGTGGTATGTCGATCACCTGGCTCATAATCTACCAGGTTTCTCATCAAAAATACATACTCCAAATACTCATCATAGATATACTTTATAAAAATTGTTGGGAGGAATATTCATTTTTTAACATCCCTAAAAATAATTTAAACTACTATAGCTTCTATAGCTTAAAAGACACTAACCTGGTCTAAGCCTGTTTTTATAAGAATTCTTCTAAAGAAAGTTTGGAGAGGAAAAACTATGCTCATTCATTTGAAAGCATGCATTAATCTTTAGGTAATGAGGAAGTGTAAAATATGCTAAAGACTTAAAAAGACTATTAGCAGGAGCTGAACTTTCTTAGGCTGGAGTCCAGTGATATGAGCACCTAGATTGAGAATAGAGGTAGACTCAAAGATATGTGAGATCTCTGAAAATTCTCAGACAACTCAGGCTGTTCATTTATTCACATGTTTTATGGTCTGTGACTATTTACCATTCACTTCAGAAGGCTGCATAACTGATTCTTTTTGTTTGGAATAAGAACCCCAGATTATATATATGATTATAGTCAAGGCATTTAACCTCCTGATCTTTAGATTTCTTATCTGCAAAATGAGAACCATGAAACTCTTAGACTGCTTAGAAACAAATGTTTGCTATTATATTACATTTGAAGTTTACCACTAATTTGTGGTTTTCAGCTACCTCTCACTTCCTAGACATGTTGAATCTGTTTATTGTGTCTTTCTTTGATCGGCCTCACCTCTCTTCAACCATCTTCATCAAAGAGTCCAAACCTCTCCTTTAAATTTAAATTTGTGTTGAACATGAGGAATTATTTATCCACATACATGCTTGCTAAGATCTAACAATCTAGTTATGCCCAAAAAGTTGAATTTTGAGTAAATCAGTTCAGCATTTTCTCCCAAAGTATGCACAAGAAAATAAGGCAGTAACCAAGGTAAATTTTTGTAGCACATGGCACTGCAAAAAGATGAATGGGAGCCCAGATGAAATATGGATGATAAATTCCAGAAATTCTTCTTTTATAAATATTATCACCAAAACATTATTTAGAGCCATTAAATCATTTATTCATTCTCTTATACAGTTATTTATTCATTGCTGAACATAGTTTGACTTTCTATGTGCCAGACAGTGGGCTGGAAGCTTGGACTTCAGCAAGAAATGAAATAATTAGGACACTTGCTTTCACAGATCTTATAACCTAGTGAGGGAAAAGAGCAATGTTATTTCATGCATGTGGACAGAAAGACAGAATGGGCCCTTGGGAATGAAAGTTAGTGATGATCCAGCAAGTCAGTTTTTTCTATACTTGAAAATTAAACTTGACTCACTATATAGATCTAGGAGGATGGAAAGGGGATTTTGCTGGAAATAAAAGAATTGGAAAGAGAAGTTTATGTTTTCATGGGCATCAAAGAGATATATTTTGGGACTTTTTGTCTCTGTTCTCTAGATATAAAATGATTATCTTTTATGAAGTCAACACAGCATTATTCATAGTTATGTCCAAAACTCTTCCCACTCAGACAGTTTTATATCTCAATTAAAGTGATAGGTGACCCCTGAAAGTGTGTGTGTGTGTGTGTATGTTTGATGAAGAGGAGGGGTCCATAAACTAGGATTGAACTTTCTGTTATGAAACTAAAGTGGCAAATAGCACAGCATAAAGGTTGGGGAAAACAGATGAGAAGAAACAAACTCATAAGTGGTCCCTCATCTAGTTTTAGGGCTAGTTCCAAAAAGCATTGGGGTAGATAAAACTGACAAACATTACCTCCAACATCAGCAAGTTGCTGTGCCAGAATAGAAAAGTGTGTTATCCAAGGTTAAGGAGCAAGTTGTCAAGAAAGCCAAGATGAGACCACCTTGTTCTAGTTGTCAGTCTAATGCTCTTTCTATCACAATTGACTGCCTCTATAGACAGAAGCTTCATTCTACTATCCAAGAGGCTGCTCATCCTCTGGGTCTATCACTGGAATCTGCTGACAGAAAACTACTTTTTCACTGACTGTGTAACATACAAGTGAGATACCCATACCAGAAGCCCCAACGATCTTGGCAACCATTCTCCACTGACAGTCAGGATGCATTGCCTCAAGCAAGACCCCCCTAGACTGTGGGGTTACAGGTATTATCAAGAAAGATTATACTGACACACACACACATGAGGGGTGGAGACAAGATGGCGGACTGAAGCCAGCTTTCCACAGAGGCTCCCTTCCAGAAGGAGAGTTAAAGGGCAGAAATTTAGCAAGTCACCTGGGGGATTAGAGCTGCACCAAGAGAGAAGGTTGAAGAACGCACATCAATACCACTGAGGTGAGTGGCGACCACAAGGATACAAACAAAAGGTACAAAATCTATCATCAAGTTGACGGGAGTCCCCTCCCTCATGAGAATGGCTTGGAGTGTCCCACAAACAAATGAGCAGAGTTCAAACATCCTCCCACTAACTCCATGGGAGAGACCCTCTAAAAACTGGAGGTATCTCCCCTACTAGGGTGCCATGGCATTCTCCTGCCAGGCATAAGACTGTATAAAATTGTATATATACTCTACCTGCAACTCTGAGCTCCCAGCACTGCCCACCACTCTCACTCTGAGTCTGGAGGCCTGTCCCTCAGGAGTCCATATTCTTGGGTGATTTCTCGAGGTGTATGGACAGGGCCTAAACTATAGCTGGTCAGTGCTGACTCTGTGGAATGGGAGTGAGGAGAGGATGGTCGGCTGAGAGGGAACCACACCAGAGCAGCAGTGACCCAAGGCACAGAGAAGCAGCCATCTTGTGGCAACACGCCCAGATATTTCGAAGCCACACCCCCATCTCCCTGGGCAACCAGAGGAGGCCAGGCATCTACTCAGATGGCAACCACCACGGAAAAGATCTGGGATGGAAACGCAGGCACTGTGAGTAAAGGGTTTGCCTGAGGCGGTACTGGCCTGGGTGGAATGCAGGGACTAGAAATGCACGCACAGAGCCGGGAAGTTCCCAGGGTGGGGCTGACCTAGGGGACCATTTTATTAAGCCTAAGATGCACCTAGTCCTCAGGGGATCATCAGCCTATAGACAAAGGAAGACAGGAGGCAAGAAATGACAGGAAACCAAATACAAACCTGCAGGAGCAAAGACAGGGCCTGAGGCACAGGCTCTGGGAACTCAAAAGAGCTTCTCTTCTGCAGGGGAATTTATCAGGGACAGAAACAAATTCCCGCGAAGTTGTTCTGTTCTGTCAGTAGCATCAATCAGGGGCAGGGCTCGAACTGAATGAACACCCCCCGGCCTCCATCAAGCACCTGAGGTTCTCAGGCCTCACCTCGCCCTCCTAGATAGAGGCAGAGCACAGAGTCCTGGCTGAGCAGAAGTAGATTTCCTTGTGATTCAGGCAAGTGCAAACACCTGGAGTATACCAACAATAGTCAAGCTGAAAAAACAGTGAAGGACTCTATTTCATTCATGGTAGTGCCAAAGAAGATGAAATATTTGGGAGTTTATCTAACAAAGGATAGTTAAAGATCTCTATAAACAGAACTATGAAACTCTAAGAAAAGAAATAGCTAAAAATGTTAACAAATGGAAAAACATGCCATGCTCATGGCTGGGAAGAATAAAAATTGTTAAAATGTCCATGCTACCCAAAGCAAAATACAATTTTAATGCAATCCCTATTAAAGCTCCACTGGCATACTTTTTCTAAAGAGTTTGAAAAAATAATACTTCATTTTATATGGAATCAGAAAAAAACCTCAAATAGCCAAGACATTACTTAGAAATAAAAACAAAACAGGAGGAATTATGCTACCAGACTTCAGACTATACTATAAATCAATAGTGATGAAAACAGCATGGTACTGGCACAAAAACAGAGAAGTAGATGTCTAGAACAGAATGGAGAACCAAGAGAGGAATTCAGCTACTTACCAGTATTTGACCTTTGACAAGCCAATTAAAACCATTCAGTGGGGAAAAGATTCCCTATTTAACAAATGGTGCTGGGTGAACTGGCTGGCAACCTGTAGAAGACTGAAACTGGACCCACACCTTTCACCATTAACTACAGTAGACTCTCACTGGATTAAAGATTTAAACTTAAGACATGAAATTATAAAAATACTAGAAGAGAATTCAGGGAAAACCCTTGAAGAAATCAGTCTGGGCGAGTATTTTATGAGGAGGACCCCCAGGGCAATTGAAATAGCTTCAAAAGTACACTACTGGGACCTGATCAAACTGAAAAGCTTTTGCACAGCCAAGAACACAGTAAGTAAAGCAAGCAGACAGCCCTCAGAATGGGAGAAGATATTTGCAGGTTATATCTCTGACAAAGGTTTTATAACCAGAATCCACAGAGAACTCAAACATACAAGCAAGAAAAGAACAAATGATCCCATCACAGGCTGGACAAGGGACTTGAAGAGAAACTTCTCTGAAGAAGTCAGGCGCACAGCTTACAGACATATGAAAAAATGCTCATCATCTTTAATCATTAGAGGAATGCAAATCAAAAGTACTTTGAGATATCATCTAACTCCAATAAGATTAGCCCATATCACAAAATCCCAAGACCAGAGATGTTGGCGTGGATGTGGAGAAAAGGGAACACTTTTGCATTGCTGGTGGGAATGCAAATTAATACATTCCTTTTGGAAAGATGTATGGAGAACACTTAGAGATCTAAAAATAGATCTGCCATTAAATCCTATAATTCCTCTACTAGGCATATACCCAGAAGACCAAAAATCACATCATAACAAAGATATTTGTACCAGAATGTTCATTGCAGCCCTATTCATAATTGCTAAATCATGGAAAAAGCCCAAGTGCCTATCAATCCACAAATGGATTAATAAATTGTGGTATATGTACACCATGGAATATTATGCAGCCTTAAAGAAAGATGGTGACTTTACCTCTTTCATGTTTACAAGGATGGAGCTGGAACATATTCTTCTTAGTAAAGTATCTCTAGAATGGAAGAAAAAAAGTTTCCAATGTACTCAGCCCTACCATGAAACTAATTTATGGCTTTCACATGAAAGCTATAACCCAGTTATAACCAAAGAATAGGGGGAAGGGGGAAAGGGAGAGGAAGGAAGGGGGGATGGACGGAGGGAGGGTGATTGATGGGATTACACCTGTGGTGCATCTTACAAGGGTGTATGTGAAACTTAGTAAATGTAGAATGTAAATGTCTTAACCCAGTAATTAAGAAAATGCCAGGAAAGCTATGTTAATCAATATGATGAAAATATGTCAAAGGTCTATAAAACCAGTGTATGGTACCCCATGATCACATTAATGTACACAGCTATGATTTAATAATAATAAAAAAATACACACACACACAATAAAAGAAAGACTACTCACAACATCTTGTGTCATAGAGCTGACACTTCAATCATCTTCATTACTGTTAATGTCAAAGTCATTAGCATCACCTATACAATGAACATTAATGTGTGATAGACACTTGATATGTGATTTAAAAACTCCCAGTATAATAACGTATACACGTATGTTTACTTAACTTATTATGTATGATTTCAACATTACACCATTGTCCTCCCCTCAAAACCATGTGTGGGGGTTGAGATAGAGACAGAAGAAACACAGAGAAAAAGAAAAAAAAAACAAAACATGAAATATTATTGGTAATTTTACCCACTCATCCACAAATGTCTTTGTCACTTGGCAGAAACAATGACTAATTCTAACCATTAGATTCTTCTCTTTGGATGAAACTTTCAGCAAATTTCACATTATGTGGCATAAGGCAGTGATACTAACATTGGACACTGACTTTATGCCACTTACTCCATGAAAAGCTTTCATGCACATTGTTCTGTTTAATTTTCCCAGTGGCCTGACAAGCCAATGAATAGCTTGCATAGTACAGGTTCCAGAATCACAAAACAGAGAAAAGTTTTCTCTAACAATACCAGCTTTCATTTGTGTGTGGGTTTAATATGGTTTTCAAAGCACATCTACCTCCATAATCTTACTGCATTCATTTATTTTAAAGAGGGGGAAATAGTAGGAACAGGGTTTCCTTTGTTGAATCTCTTTCTCTTGCTTCTTTGTGGTCGTGGTGATGTCAGTCATTGTGTTCATGAGCTGATGTTCCACACTTCATCCTTCCAGCACTCAGCGGTGAGTATGTCACCAGCCTGACTTCTCAGGTGATCACATTCCCCTAGTTACTTAGTTTTGATACATGGATCAGAGAGAGATGGAGAAATCTTTCATCCCTTTGAGTAGTATGCTATAAGGCAAAATGCTTGTGCTTACTAATGACCACATTTGCTACCATATGGAGTCAGTATGAGAATAATGTCTACATAAAAAAAGATAAGGTCAACAGAAGGAAGGTTAAAGGCCAGGTGTAGTGGCTCATGCCTATAATCCTAGTACTCTGGGTGTCCAAGGCTGTTGGATTGCCTGAGCTTAGGAGTTCCAGATCAACCTGAGCAAGAGTGAGACCCCATCTCCACTAAAAATAGCAAAACTAGCTGGGTATTGTGGCTGGCACTTGTAGTGCCAGCTACTCGGGAGGCTGAGGCAAAAGGATTGCTCAAGCCCGAGAGTTTGAGGCTGCTCTGAGCTATGATGATTCCATGGCCCTCTACCCATGGCAACAGAGTGAGAATCTATCTAAAAAAAAAGGGGGGGGGATGGTTGAGAGGTAGAGAAGAGACAGAGGGCTTGCTGTGATTAAGACCTAAGACATAGGATCCAGCAATACCTAAAACTTCCATCTCCCTGTCCACCTGCCCATGATTTTCTCCCCTTTCCCCTATTTCTTAAACTAACTTGATCTGGGTTTCTATAACTTCCAACCAAAAGTCATAACTAATACATCTACAGAACAGGAATCAGAACCAGAATCCTGTTTTTTTCTGGTATCTAGTCCAGTACTCTTTGTCCTAAATGTTGATGTCTATGAAAATATGGTTCTTGAGAAATTATCCAGAGAAGGCATATTCAGAAGTGGTAGCAGAATTGGAACTATTTTTCTGCTAATGGAAAACATTAAGATAAACAGTGTGAAATTGATCACTCAAGTGGGAAAAGACAAGATGAAAGAGAACTAAGAATTGAACATAATGAATAAAAGCAAAGTTCTTTCCTAATTTTGCCAGTAGTTATTCCTAAAAATTATACTCAGCTGCCACCCACTACTGACTCCAAGGCAACAGTTCTTGTCAAGACATTCACAGCTTCATTACTTAGGAATGATAACTAAAACGGGGGTTGTTTTACCTTTTTTTTCATCTTTACCACCATTTTTTACAATCCAGGACTTTTGACCTGCTTAGAATATGTTAATTCATGTAATGTAGTCATTTTCCTTATCAGACCCTCCAGGCAGTTGGCAAGAAGTATTTTCGGCTACAGACCTTGCAATCAGCCACTCAGACCTGCTGGCTTCTTGTGCCCTGACAGATAGAGCTAATTAGCACTCAGCAGATTTTCTGCATTATCTCTGACTCCAGAATGTCCCTATAAATGAGGGGCAGGTTTGTCTCCACCCCTAAGAGACAAGAAGAAAACCTCAGAGCTTTGGAGGTTATACAACTTTCTAAAAGTTTCTCCTTCTCTCTCAATTCCACTTGTTGTTTAATGATCAGCTCATGTCCCATGTTTTCTGAGCGGCCTTAGGAGATTCCATCAAACAATTTTGGTGATGTTTTCCTTGTTATGTGGACTAGTACACTATTTCCCTAACATGCACATCACCACATACAGTTCAACATCAGCAGTGTAGTTCTTATCCATCTGTCCACCTATCTATCCATTCCTACATCCATCCATCCATTCAGTCAACCAACATTTACTGTATGTCTGCTAAATGTGAAGCACAAGTGGGAGGATTCTTTGAACCATGCAGAAAAGAGTTTATTTAGATGCCAGTTGGGAAAGAGAGATGATAGAATTTTTTAAAAAAGCAAGTTATTTACTGATCATGAAGAAAGTTATAGAGTTAATAAAAGCCAGTAATGGTATGCAGAGTGTGGAAAAAGACTAAAATTATAAAAAGCCTCTTTAAAGAGATAATACATAAGCTGGACAAAGATGCATTGATGGGTAACTTCTAGAATGATGAAAGCAGCTATAAGGGCAAAGGCATGCACATGAGGTTTGTGCAGTGGATAAACAGAAGGAAAGTCAATGTGGCTGGACAGCCTTGAGAAGGGGTCAATGATTCACATCTTTTTTGAAATTTCTCTTAACTACAGTAGAAAGTTGTTGGAAGGATTTTATACCATCTTATTTATTTATACCATTTTATACCAAGCAATAGAAACTGATTTAAGTTTTCAAAACATCACTCTGGCTGCTTGGTGTAGACTGGACTATGTGACAGCTGTGAAACTATGCTGCCATTGTGGTGCTTATAATGAACCTGAGCTTGTGCTCAGTGTTCACACCATTCCTCCTAGATACAAGAGGCATTGACTACATTGGTATTTTACAAATGAAAAGCTGGTACATACTTTGCCCAATATTTTATAGAAGTTAAGTGGCTGAGATTTAAATCTATATTAAAATAACTGCAAAGCTTTTGTGCTTAAATACTAGATTTATTGCACCATGCTATGCCATAGATGCTTGATTTAACAATCAAGAGTCTGATAGAGTCTAAGGAATCCTAATGTTCCATGATATGTTAACTTTAATTTTGAGGAAACATCCACTTTTGTGCCCTTTAAAGGTGGTGTGAAGCAGGAAGGCACTTGACTGGTGAGTGGTTCTTCAGTTGAAATATGAAGTAACTCCCATGGAATGTCTCTCTAGAGGCTGAGCCTAAGAAACATGTGATTCTCCAGGGAACTATGATTGAGAAGCAATTTTTTCCTGATATATAGAATCAAGAATACAAAGGAACAGTTCATTTTTTAAATATTACTGTTTTCTAAAGGGGATTTACGTGCCATGGGAATATTTGCAAATTGGAGATTTCTGAACATCCATGGGTATATTCCTCAGTATGTCAAGGGTGTATAAATGAAGGCTTGGGAAAACCCACCATTAAGCCCTTTCAGTGAGGCTGTCAGACTTTGTTCTGCTAATCCTACCTCATCATTTACACAGGAAAACCTAAATTTGATTACAGAATTCAATAGCCATGAACTCCATGATGAATTAAGACATGAGAGCTTTTGTAATTGTTTTCAAACTGAAGACCAGGATTTTGGAGGCACCAAAATATTTAAAAGACATTTTTTTTTTTTTTTTGCAGTTTTTGGCAGGGACTGAGTTTGAATCCACCACCCCACCACCTCCGGCATATGGGGCTGGTTCCCTACTCCTTTGGGCCAGAGGCAGGCACCACACAAGAGACATTCTTTTTAAAGAGAGGAGTGGCAAAATGGGGTAAGCTCCTCCCCAAAACTTTACAGGTTCTTTGGGTAGAAAGGAATTATTTTCCTGGCTTTCTAAGGGCTTCTAGCTTCTAGCCACTCACTGGAGTTCGAACTGGTTGGGGGTGGTGGTGCATAAACAAAATTCATAATCTCCAGCTCCAATAGCTAAGGCTTCCCTCAACTGGAGAGAGTCCCACCTCATTGTGTACACGTTGTATCTGCATAGACTCCTCCTCTACTTAGAAGACACCTATATTAGGTCTTTTTCTCTTTGAAGGCCCATTGTTCTTATGTCTCCGAGTATATATGATTACTAAACTATTGTACCTGTGATCTTATTGAGATAAGAAATAGGCCAAAACCCCAAATGCTAGGTAAACTCTGTGGGAAAGAAATATCTGATAATCAGGTATCATGGCTCCCTAACTATTCCATTTACTCAAGGATTCCAGTTATCTATTAAGAAGCAGGCTGTAGAGATGCCTTAAATACAAGTAGTTAATAGTAAATGTGAGTCTGTGTGGAAAAGCACAGAAAATTCTAGTTTTTTCAAATAGCCCTGCCTTTGCTCCATATATTTTATTTATCCAACAAACATTTATTGAGAATCTACTATACAGCAGGTATTGTTCTAAGAGCATGGGACACATCAACAAACCAATGAAACAAAAGCCCGTGCCTCCTATTCACAGAAGTCAAGATATGAAATCAACCCGGGTATCTATTGACAGAAGAATGGATGGCAAAATGTGGTATATATATATATATATATTATTGCCATATTAAAGTAATATGCAGCTGTAATATGCAGCTGTAAGAAGGAAGGAAATTCCATCTCATGCCACAACATCAAGGAACTCTGAGGACACTATGCTAAGTGAAATAAATCAACCACAAGAGAACAAATATTACATGATTCCACTAATATGAGATATCTAAAGTAGTCAAATTCGTAGAAATAGAAAGCAGATTTGGGAAGCAGAGAGACTGAGGGGTTGTTCTTTATAGAGTATAAAGTTTCAGTTCTACAAGATCAAGAAAGTCCAGAGATCTGTTTCACGACATACACCTAAGATTAAGATGGCAAATTTTATGATGTATGCTTTTTATTATAATACAAAATCTCTGCCTCATGGAATGTATATTTATTCTAATGGGAATACAGATCCAGTGGAATTAATTGATGTCATACAATAAACATAATAACAATTATTACTAGGAAGTATGTTAGAAGATAAGATGAAAAAGGTAAAAGTTAGAACGGGTAAGGGGAATGTTCAGAGGGCCAATTACAGAGCAAAGTTCTGTATTAAATAAATAGCATATTAGGCCACATAAAAGTGATACTTGAGATAAACTTGAAGCAAGTGAATGAGTTAGTCAGACTTGTAGCTAGGAAGAAAGCAAACATTTTAGGGGGAGAAACCGGGGACAGCAGAGCACATGATGGCAACATGCCTACTGTATTAGAGGAATAGCAAGAGGGCAATATGTTTGCCTTGGTAAATTACTCATCCTACATGGGGGACCATTCAACAAAGTAGAGGTCTATGCCTTTATGGAGAAGGGGGTTAGAGTTCTGCTCTGTGCTATTGTTGCATACTTTTCTATTCATAAAATTCTCAATGTGGCACTGAGGATTAAATATAAAATGATAACAACAATATCCTTGTTGCCAGCATGAGAGAGCAGCAATTGCAGCA
The DNA here is from genome assembly GCA_963574355.1 of Loris lydekkerianus. NCBI lineage: Eukaryota > Metazoa > Chordata > Mammalia > Primates > Lorisidae > Loris > Loris lydekkerianus. The sequence goes on along the minus strand of CAUYPK010007011.1, from coordinate 7,696 downwards.
GTAACGTAACTGTGCTGAGTTTTTTATAGGGAGGGAGGGAAAAAGGACTGATTTCATCCAGGAGGGCAGAGGAGGCATCTGTGAGGATGGAACGAACGTTCCAGCCAAGACGACAAAGACTAGAACCTAGCCAGAAAATGGGCAAGGGGAAAAATGGGGTAGCATGTTGAAAGGCCTGGAAGCTTCAGAATTTTGTCATGTTGTAAAACTGAAACTCACTTTATATCACTTCCCTCTGATTTCTTCCTCACTGTTCCTGGCAACCCCCATACTATTTCTTTCATTCTTTCTTTCTTTTTTTTTTTTTTTTCGGTTTTTGGCCAGGGCTGGGTTTGAACCCACTACCTCCCACAAATGGGGCCAGCACCCTACTCTTTTGAGCCACAGGCACTGCTCTACCCCCATACTATTTCTATTTCAATGACTTTGACTACTTTAGATACCTTGTGTAAGTTGAATTGTACACTATTTTCTTTTTGTGATTAGCTTATTTCACTTAGCATAATATCCTCAAGTTTCATACATGTAAGAGGATTTCCATCTTTTTTAAGGTGGAATAATATTTCATTGTATGGATATGCTACATCATTCCCTGTATTCTTAAAAGATATTCACTTTATTTTTGCACAAGCACTCTGCCTACGCTGAGTGAAGTTTGGTGGGAGATGAATTAGTCCATAAGAGGGCAATAACATTCAAATCCTCTAGAGGGATTGTCCCCAGAATCCTGTGTATTCCCACATAAAAGATTAGCTAACCGGGTTTCCCCAAGCCAGTGTACCACCTATTCCTGGCATGATGCCTTGGAATTATCATCTCTGTGGCGAATCTGTTACGATGGGTGGAAATCCACTCATGTCTCACAGTGTGAGATGAGATCATCCACATTAGCTGAGATTTGCAGAGTTCCAAAGGCCAGCAGCAGATAGGGGGACCCCTCTGTTTCCTCAAATGGCCAAAGTACCTTCTTCCATTTGCATTTTAATCTAACAGCAATTTCTTCACATTGAGTACCAGGCACAGAAATGAGAGCTTTTAATAGTGTCTTTCTTTCCTTTCACTAATTTATACATGGTGGCACCTTTCTGGAACACTCGTGAATAAAAAGGAATTTAATGGGGTCAAAAGGGATCAAGATGGACCTGTTACAGACTAAAATACTGAAGGAAAAGGAAGAAGGGTACAGAGAATCATGGGAGGCTAGGAAAGCAGTCAGTTAGTCAGATTCAGAGGGAAGTCTCTGGGGCGGACTATTATTGTGGCATAGAGAATGACAAGAGCTATAAAAACAGGCAGCAAGGAGGCAACACAGGGAGAAAGGGTAGAGAAAGGGGCAGTGACCAGAGGCGGGAATTGGCCCAATGAAATCATGCCAACTCCGAGGAAGATTGCTGAGGGGTTCCAACCTGCAGATCCATCTGTCTCCTAGAATTCTAGGGCAAATCTCATTAATGTGAAGAGACACCCCATGGCTCAGTCCCTACCTCAGAGACCTCAGATCCCCATATGGCAAGCAAAGGAACAAGTGTGTTTGCTCTGCTGTGAGAGAGTATCCCCCTTCTCCTTTTTAATAATAAGAAAATATACCTTTCCCACTATGTGTTAGCTTTTATTTAGTGTACCACACTATGTTATTCTAGCCTTAGGAGTTACACTAAATTAATCTTATGTGGATAGCTGGAGAAAGCTAATAACTTAACTCTGCGTAATTAAATTATGAAAAGCAAATCCTCATTCTTAGTTATTTATCCTGGCATGAGGTCAAAGGCAGCTATCAGGTTTCCAAATCATGGCTTCTTGGAGGTAGGCCAGTGGGTGCAGGGTTGGGGTTAGTCTGCAGGCTAACAGGTCATGTGCTTGATGACTGATTCTCTTTCTTTCTGCAAGGAAAGAAGTTTAAGGGACCACCACAAATCTAGACTTGTATATAATGATATACAGAGGAACCCAATGAACATCTAAAAAATACAACCGAAATTTATTCAAGAGGCATCCAAACCAAGGCACAGAGTAAGACTCTGTAACACACACACACACACACACATATTTATTCCAGAGGCATCCAAGCACATAATCAGAACTTACTGGAGAATAGTTAAAGCTTTCACAGGTGAGCATTTCTCTGCCAAAGCAACAAATTCATTCTTATTAGACATTTGAGGGCTTAATATTATCTTTACATCTACTTAATTCATTCATTCGTTTAATAAACACATACTAAGTGTTTGCCTAATGCCATCACTGTGACCAGTACTAGGGTTACAGTCCTATCAAAGACTGATTTTTTTTTCCTTGCCCTTATGGAGTTTACAATATATTGCAATAATTGACATTGCATTATAAGAGGGGAAATGGTCAAGTACCCTTGAAGATACCATAAATCATATTCCTTTTCTTTGGGGTAGTTTCAGACATTGTATCAGAATCCTCCCCATCCACTCACTTGAGAATGAACAAAAGAAAAGGTGGGATGGGAACCCCAATACCTGCCTTGCTGTCCTAGTTCGTCTGTGTATCTGTTGGGTGACCTTGACCATACCATGTAACATTTCTGAGCCTCCATTTCCCATGTCTATGAAATCCATCCTACCAGATTTACTTTCCTCATCAAACATTTGTACTTTTGAAATAAAATAAATACAAGAAGTATTTTTTCCATTGTTAAGGTATTACACCACCTACAAAAAGTGCTTCAAAGGGTGGACTAGACGCTGACATCAGGGCATAGTTTCCAAAGAGGAGTACTTTGAAGGTGACCACAGTGATATTAGGTAATGAGATATGTAGCTCTTTTTCTAGGATGAGTTCACAAACTTAATTGTCCTGATTCATACAACAACATCTCTGATGGCCATTCCAGAGAAAGAAATGGACTTTCCAATTGCTTGGAAAAATGGACTAAGTGCTGCTGTTGGTGCACAGCTTCTCCAGGAGAGTTTTACAAAGGTGACCATATTCAGCAGTGAGGGATGTAATACTTTTTCTAGGATGAGTTCATAAATTTAAATTCCTAAACTCACATGTTGCCAAACATACATACATAGGGAAAATGGGAAATTATAGCTAAATGTACCTTCACAAAATGTTCCTTATAAAATATTACAAAATATTTTTCTACAGGCTCAAATAAAAATATAAAATAGAATATGGAATATAATACAAGTTTGTTAATTTTCCTGTGGATAGTGACTATTGGAACATTCTGTGTGCTGAATAGTTTGCACACATTTTCTGCCATTCTACAGGTTGTATTTTTACACTGTTGGTTGTTTCCTTTGTTGTGAGGAAGCATTTCAATTTAATATAGTCCTACTTGTCTATTTGTTTTTGTGCCTATACTTTTGAAATTTTAGTCACAAAATCTTTGCTTAGACCAACATCCTAAGGAGTTTTCCTCTGTTTCTTTCACTGGCTTTATGCTTTCAGGTCTTAAATTTAAATCTGTAATGCATTTTGAATTGATATATATATGGTAAGAGATGGAGATCTACTTTCATTCTTCTGCATGTAACTATCCAGTTTTCCCAGTACCATTTATGGAAGAGTGTGTCTTCCCCCAATATATATTCTTGGTGATTTGTTGAAAATCAGGTGACTGTAAGTGTACAGATTTATTTTCAGATTCTTTACTCCATTCCATTGGTCTGTGTGTCTGTTTTTATACCAATACCATTCTGTTTTGATTACAGTAACTACATAGTTTATTTTAAAATCAGAGTGTGATGGCTTTGGCTTTGTTCTTTCTGCTCAGGATTGCTTTAGCTATTTGGCTTCCTTTCTGTGTCCACTTAAATTTTAAGATTGTTTTCTTTCTATTCCAGTGAAGAATGTCTTTGATATTTTGATAAGGATTGCATTGAATATGTACATTGCTTTGGGTAGTAATGTTATTTCTAACAATATTAATTCTTTCAATCCATGACCATGGAATATCTTTTCTTTTTTTGTGTGCAATCTCTTAAATTTATTTCATTGGTGTTTTGTAGTTTTTCTTGTTGAGTACTTTCACCTCTTTGGTTGATTTCATTTTCAGGGTTTGTTTGTTTTTGTTGGTTTGTTGTTGTTGTTTTGGTAGCGATTATAAATGAGATAGCCTTCTGTATTTTTTCCCAGCTAATTTTTTATTGGTATATAGAAATGTTATCTATTTTAGTGTGTTGACTTTGTACTGCAAGTGTACTGAATTTGTTTATCAGTTCTCAGAGTTTTGTGGCAGAGTCTAAGTTTTTCTACATTAAAGACGATACTGTCTGAAAATAGGTAAAATTTGACTTTCTCTTTTCCAGTTTGAATGCCTTTTATTTTTCTCTCTTGCTCTGGCTAAGACTTCTAGTACTATGTTGAATAAGACCTGTGAATGTCAGCATCTTTGTCTGATTCCACTTTTTAGAAGAAAGGCTTTCAGCTTTTCCCCATGCAGTATGATGAAAGCTGTGGGTTTGTTGCATGTAGCCTTCATTATTTTGGGGTATGTTCTTTCTATGCTTGATTTTTTCAAAGTTTCTTTAATGAAAGTATGTTGAATTTTATGAAATACTTTTTCTATGTCTATTGACATGATCATATGATTTTTATCCTTCATCCTAGTGATGTGATATATCATATTTATTGATTTGTGTATTTTGAACCATTCTTGAATCTCTAGGATAAATCTCAATTATAGTGTGGTCTTCATATTTTATAAGGCCCAAGATGGTCAAGAAAATTTGACATTGTTTATGACTTCTTAATACAAGTGTTGCAATTAATGTGTTTACTAAAAGATAAAAAGAAATTGAATGAAAGGATGGATGAGTGGATGAATACAAAACGTCTAAGGATATTTGTTCTTTTAGACACAAAATATTTTCAGCTATGTGGGTAAAATCTTTCATATCCCAGTATTCCTTTTGCCTTTCTCATTTTTAAATTTTTTTCTAATAGTCAATTGTTAGAGCAAATTTAGGATCATAGCAACATTAAGAGGAAACATAGAGATTTTCTGCCTCCACATATTATCAACATCCCCTACCGTAGTGGCACATTTGTTACAATTTATCAGCTTACATTGCTACATCTTAATCACCTCAAATCTATAATTTATTGTAGGGTTTATTCTTGGTGTTGTTATTCAATGGGTTTGAACAAATGTATACCACCGTGTATCCACAATTAGGGTATCACATAGAGTATTTTCACTACTCTAAAATTTCTCTGTGGTTTCCACCTATTCATACTTTCCCTCACTCAATTCCTGGCAATTAGTGATAGTTTTACTGGCTCCATAGTTTTGCCTTTTCTAGAATGTTATATGCTTATATAGTTGAAATCATACAGCATGTTGCCTTTTCATATTGGCTTATTTTGCTTAGTAATATGCATTTAAATTTGTTCTGTCCTTTTATGGTTTTATAGCTCTTTTTTTTTAGTATTAAATTATATTCCATTATCTGGAAGTACCATAGTTAATTTTTTCCTTCAACAATTGAAGGATAATCTTAATTGCTTCCAAGTTTTGGAAATTATAAATAAAGCTGCTGAAATATACTTGTGGAGGTTTTTCTATGAACATCGGTTTTCAAATCATTTGGCAAATACGTAGAATATGATTTCTACGTCATGTGGTACCAGTGTTTAATTTTGTAAAAAACTGCTAAAATGTATTTTCAAGTGATTAATCACTTTGCATTTCTGCCAATAATGAATGAGAGTTTCTGTTGTTTCATATCCTCACCAGCATTGGTGTTGTCATTCAATGGATTTTAGCCATTCTGATAGATGGGTAGTAATATTTTTGTTTTAATTTGCATACCCCTGATAATATATGATGTGCAGCACCTTTTCATATTTTTATTTGCTGTCTATATGTCTTTGATGAAGTGTCAATTAAATTCTTGCTTAATTTTATAATTAGATTGTTTATTTTCTTATTGTTGAGTTTTAGGACTTCCTTGTATATTTTGAATAACAGTGCTTTATCAGAATATCTTGCAAATATTTTCTCTTCATCTGTGAGTTGTCATTCTCCTGCCATTTTCTTAAAATGTGTTGGTCTTTTTATATTTCCACCTTTTCCTCTCCTTTGTTTTCTTTTTTTTTATTATTAAATCATAGCTGTGTACATTAATATGATCATAAGGCATCATACACTAGTTTCACAGACCGGTTGACACATTTACATCACACTGGTTAACATAGCTTTCCTGGCAATTTCCCAGTTATTGTGTTAAGACATTTACATTCTACATTTACTAAGTTTCACATATACCCTTGTAAGATGCACCGCATGTGTATTCTCACCAATCCCTCTCCCTCCACCCACCTCCCTCCTCCCTCCCCCCCATTCCCCCTTCCCCCTATTCCTAGGTTGCAATTGGGTTATAGCATTCATGTGAAAGCCCTATATTAGTTTCATAGTAGGGGTGAGTACATTGGATACTTTTTCTTCCATTCTTGAGATACTGTACTAAGAAGAATATGTTCCAGCTCCATTCATGTAAACATAAAGGAGGTAAAATCTCCATCTTTCTTTAAGGCTGCATAATATTCCATGGTGTACATATACCACAATTTATTAATCCATTCGTGGGTCGATGGGCACTTGGGCTTTTTCCATGACTCAGCAATTGTGAATAGGGCTGCAATAAATATTCTGGTACAAATATCTTTGTTATGATATGATTTTTGGTCTTCTGGGTATATGCCCAGCAGGGGAATTACCGGATTGAATGGCAGATCTATTTTCAGATCTCTAAGTGTTTTCCATATATCTTTCCAAAAGAAATGTATTGACTTGCATTCCCACCAGCAGTGCAAAAGTGTTCCCTTTTCTCCACATCCACGCCAACATCTCTGGTCTTGGGATTTTGTGATATAGGCTAGTCTCACTGGAGTTAGATGATATCTCAAAGTAGTTTTGATTTGCATTCCTCTGATGATTAAAGATGATTAGCATTTTTTCATATGTCTGAAGGCTGTGCGCCTGTCTTCTTCAGAGAAGTTTGTCTTCAAGTCTCTTGCCCAGCCTGCAATGGGATCCCTTGTTCTTTTCTTGCTAATGTGTTTGAGTTCTCTGTGGATTCTGGTTATTAAACCTTTGTCGGAGACATAACCTGCAAATATCTTCTCCCATTCTGAGGGCTGTTTGCTTGCTTTTCTTACTATATTCTTGGCTATGCAGAAGCTTTTTAGTTTGATCAAGTCCCAATACTGTATTTTTGAAGATGCTTCAATTGCCTGGGGGGTCCTTCTCATAAAAAACTTGCCCAGCCCAATTTCTTCAAGGATTTTCCCTGCACTCTCTTCTAGTGTTTTTATAGTTTCGTATCTTAAGTTTAAATCTTTGATCCAGTGAGAGTCTATCTTAGTTAATGGTGAAAGGTGTGGGTCCAGTTTCAGTCTTCTACAGGTTGCCAGCTGGTTCACCCAGCACCATTTGTTAAATAGGGAATCTTTTCCCCATCTTTGATTGGCTTGTCAAAGATCAAATAACGGTAATTAGGTGGATTCATCTCTTGGTTCTCTATTCTGTTCCAGACATCGAGTTCTCTGTTTTTGTGCCAGTACCATGCTGTTTTGATCACTATCGATTTGTAGTATAGTCTGAGGTCTGGTAGCATGATTCCTCCTGCTTTGTTTTTATTTCTGAGTAATATCTTGGCTATTTGATTCCATATAAAACAAAGTATTGTTTTTTCAAGATCTTTAAAGTATGACA
>CAUYPK010007010.1:0-39276 GCA_963574355.1 Loris lydekkerianus | reverse complement strand
TGCTTGTCTTCTTCAGAAAAGTTTCTGTTCAAGTCCTTTGCCCAGCCTGTGATGGGATCACTTGTTCTTCTCTTGCTTATACGTTTGAGTTCTCTGTGGATTCTGGTTATTAAACCTTTGTCGGAGACATAACCTGCAAATATCTTCTCCCGTTCTGAGGGGTGTTTGCTTGCTCTACTTACTGTGTTGTTGGCTGTGCAGAAGCTTTTTAGTTTGATCAGGTCCCAGTAGTGTATTTTTGATGCTGCTTCAATTGCCCGGGGGGTCCTCCTCATAAAATATTCACCCAGACCCATTTCTTCAAGAATTTTCCCTGGACTTTCTTCTACTGTTTTTAATAGTTTCATGTCTTAAGTTTTAATCATTAATCCAGTGAGAGTCTATCTTAGTTAATGGTGAAAGGTGTGGGTCCAGTTTCAGTCTTCTACAGGCCAGGTAATTGACCCAGCACCATTTGTTAAATAGGGAATCTTTTCCCCACTGAATATTTTTGATTGGGTTGTCAAAGATCAAATAACGGTAAGTAGCTGGGTTCATCTTTGGGTTCTCTATTCTGTTCCATACATCTACCTCTCTGTTTTTGTGCCAGTACCATGCTGTTTTGATCACTATTGATTTATAGTATAGTCTGAGGTCTGGTAGCATGATTCCTCCTGTTTTGTTTTTATTTCTGAATAATGTCTTGGCTATTCGAGATATTTTCTGATTCCATATAAAATGAAGTATTACAAGATCTTTATAAAGTATGACAGTGAAGCTTTATAGGGATTGCATTAAAATTGTATATTGCTTTGGGTAGTATGGACATTTTAACAATGTTGATTCTTCCTAGCCACGAGCATGGTATGTTTTTCCATTTGTTAACATCTTCAGTTCTTTCTTTTGAGTTTCATAGTTTTTTTTATAGAGATCTTTCAGTTCCTTTGTTAGATAAACTCGCAAATATTTCATCTTCTTTGGCACTCTGAATGGAATAGAGTCCTTGACTGTTTTTCAGCTTGACTATTGTTGGTATATATAAAGGCCACCAATTTATGAATGTTGATTTTGTAGCCTGAGACGCTGCTGTATTCCTTGTTCACTTCTTAGAGTTTTGTAGTAGAATCCCTGGTGTTTTCCAGATATACAGTTATATCATCTGTGAAGAGTGGAAGTTTCAGCTCTTCTGACCCTATATGGATACCCTTGATTGCCTTTTTTTCCCTAATTGCAATGGCTAAAACTTCCATTACAATGTTAAAGAGCAGTGGAGACAATGGGCAACCTTGCCTGGTTCCTGATCTGAGTGGAAATGATTTCAATTTAACTCCATGCAAGATAATATTGGCTTTGCTGTAGATGGCCTCTATCAGTTTAAGAAATACCTTCTATACCAGTTTTCTTAAGTGTTCTGATCATGAGGGGATGCTGGATATTATCAAAAGGTTTTTCGGCATCAGTTGAGAGAATCATACGGTCTTTGTTTTTTAATTTGTTTAAGTGCTGAATTATACTTATAGAATTACATATATTGAACCAGCCCTGAGACCCTGGGATAAAACAGACTTGGTCATGTTGTATAATTTGTTTGATGTGTTGCTGGATTCTGCTTGTTAGGATCTTGTTGAATATTTTTGCATCTATATTCATTAATGATATTGGTCTATAATTTTCTTTTCTTGTTGAGTCTTTTCCTGGTTTGGGGATCAGGGTGATGATTCCTTCATAGAATGTGTTGGGTAGTATTCCTTCTTTTTCTGTATTTTGGAACAGGTTGAGTAATATAGGTACTAGATCCACTTTAAAGTTTTGGTAGAACTCTGGAGTGAAGCCATCTCATCCCGGCCTTTTCTTTTTAGGTAGATTTTGTATGGTTGATGCCATTTGAGAACTTTATATAGGCCTATTCAACATTTCCACTTGATTCTGGCTAAGTCTTGGAAGGTGACGTCCTTCCAAGTATTGGTCAATTTCCTTCAGAGTTCTTATTTCTGAGAATAAAGTTTCTTGTAACATTCATTAAGGATTTTTTGAATTTCTGAGGAGTCTGTTGTTATTTCATCTTTGTCATTTCTGATTCATGAAATTAAGGATTTTAGTCTTTTTTTCCCGGTTAGGTTAGCCAAAGGTTTATCTATTTTATTGACCTTTTCTAAAAACCAACTTTTTGATTTATTGATCCATTGTATAATCCTTTTGTTTTCAATTTCATTTAATTCTGCTCTAATTTTGGTTATTTCTTTTCTTCTGGGTTTGGGGTTGAAATGTTCTTTGTTTTCCAGTTGCTTGAGATGTTTCATTAAGTTGTTGAGTTCCTCTGTTTCTGTTCTCTTGAGGAAGACTTGCAGTGCTATGAATTTCCCTCTTAGGACTGCCTTTGCGGTATCCCAGAGGTTCTGATAATTTGTGTCTTCATTGTTGTTTTGTTCCAAAAATTTGGTAATTTCCTTCCTCATCTCATCTATGACTCAGCTATCATTCAACGTAAGGTTATTTAACTTCCATGTTTTTGTACAAGCATGTGGATTCCTGTTGTTACTGAGTTCAACTTTTATTCCATGGTGGTCCGAGAAGATGCAAGGAATAATTTCTATTCCTTTAAATTTACTGAGGTTAGACTTGTGCCCTAAGATGTGATTGATTTTGGAGTATGTTCCGTGGGCTGATGAGAAGTATGTGTATTTCGTTTTGTTGGGATGAAATGTTCTGTAGATGTCTGTTATATCCAAATGCTGGATGGTTAGGTTTAAATCTAAAACTTTTTAGCTCAGCTTCTTATTGGAGGATCTATCTAACACTGCCAAAGGAGTGTTGAAATCTCCGACTATTGTGGAGCTGGAGGAAATCAAGTTGTCATGTCTGTTAGAGTTTCTCTTATAAATTGAGGTGCATTCTGATTGGGTGCATAAATATTAATAATTGAAATCTCATAATATTGAATATTACCCTTAACAAATATGAAGTGACCATTCTCATTCTTCCTTACTTTTGTTGTTTTAAAGTTTATTGTGCCTGCAAATAGAATTGCAACACCTGCTTTTTTACTGATTTCCATGTGCCTGAAGTATGGACGACCATCCTTGTACCCTGGGTCTATATTTATCTTTCAAGGTAAGATGAGACTCTCGTATGCAGCAGATATCTGGTCTGAGTTTTTGTATCCAGTCAGCCAACCTGTGCCTCCTTAGAGGATAGTTTAAGCCATTCACATTAATGGAAAATATTGAAGAGCCTGGTAAAATTTTGGGTATTGAGTTTTTCGAAATTCCAGCGGACATTTTTAATCCTTTCACCACTTGGAAGTTTGAGTTGGATCAAAAGTTTCTGAGTGAGTTTGCTTTTGTGGTAGAGGATTGTGCTGGTCATTATGGAAGATAGGTCTGAGAATATCCTGAAGAACTGATTTAGTTATGGCAAATTTCTTCACTATGTGAATGTTATTAAAGTATTTAATTTCTCCATCATAAATGAAACTCAGTTTAGCTGGATACAGAATCCTGGGTTGAAAGTTACTTTGTTTTAAGAGATGAAAATTTGATGACCACCCTCTTCTTGCTTGAATGGTTTCAGCAGAGAGATCTGCAGTTACTCTAATATTCTTCCATTTGTAGGTTATGGTTTTTTACATCTTGCTGCTTTTAGAATTTCTCCTTCATGTTAACTTTAGTGAAGTTAATTTTGATGCCTGGGGGATGTCTCATTCAGGTTGAGACATACTGGGGTTCTGAGACTTTCTGGTATCTGAATTTTAGAATCTCTTGGTATGTCTGGAAAGTTCTCTTTCATAATTTCATGGAGCAAAGCCTCTGTGCCTTGTGAAGCCACTTCATTGATTTCAGGGATTCCAATGAGGAATCAGATATTAGCCTTCTTCGAATTATCCCAGAGCTCTCTTGAGAGAATGATCCATTTTTGCTCTCCATTTCTCTTCCTCTTTGAGAGTTTGGGAGCATTCAAAAGCTTTTTCTTCAGTGTGAGAAATCCTTTCTTCTGCTTGCTCCACTCTGTTACTGAGTGATTCCACTGTATTTTTCAGATCTTTGAGAACTGCAAATTCTTGCTTCAATGTGTCAAAATCTTTGGTGATTTTGTCTTTAAATTCGTTGAATTCTTGAGACAACTTTTGAATTGCACCTCGAATTTGTAATTCCAACTTTTCCTCCATTCTATTAATCTTATTTGCAATCCAAATTCTGAATTCAATTTCTGACAACTCAGCCATCTGTTTATGAATGGAATCTTTAGGTACATCTGCCATATCTTTCCTTGTGGGGTGGGGTGATCTACTCTGGTTATTCACGTTACCAGAGTTTTTTCGTTGATTCCGCCCCATGATTATTTTACACCGTTTGACTAGATGAGTGGGTAAAGAAAAGTTGGGTTGGGGGCTCCAGGAATAGTGATTAACTAGCCCTTTGCTAAAAAGCTGGGACTGGTCTTCATACGTTTTCCCCTGGAGCTTTGCCAATGACCTGTACAGTGCTACGGCCTGAGAAATTTGGGACCTGGTTGGTGTTGTGGGGCTAAGTAGCTCTGTCTTGTTTTCAGCTGGTCTCTGTCCGACCCTAGTGAATCAGTTACTGTGGGTTGAAGTCTCAGCTGTGGATTAATACCAGCAATTAAGTCACCCCCACCCCACAGGCAACAATTGGAAAAGGAAAATCACATCTTCCTACAAGCACACACCTAGGGTGCCACTTGGATAGTCCTTGGGTGATTGGCCCAGTTCAAGAGATCCAAATTAATTGTCTCAGTCAGCACTTGTCTTACATGGGAGAATGTAACCGGTCTCTGGTAACTAGATTGCTGGTGTCTGCTGACAACTCAAATATGACTTTCTCCAGTGCTCTGTGAGGTCAGAGGGACACACCCAGGAAATGGATTACTCTGGGAAGGTTGATGCCACCTTCCCCAGCTTGCACCTCTGTTATACCCAGTCACTGATAATCCCTAAGGACTGTGACCTAGTTGCCTCCAATGAGCAGATACTCCAGGGGTTTGCAACTGCCTGAATCACAGGGATATCTGTGTCTCCGCAGCCAGGCCACTGTTCTCTGCCACTGTCCAGCAGGGGGAGGTGAGGCCTGACAACCTTGGGTGCTTAATGGAGGCTGGGACTGTTCACTCAGTTCCAGCCTCTCCCCTGATTGATGTTACTGGCAGAACAGAACAACATTGCAGAATTTATTTCTGTTCTGGCTATCTTCCCCTGCAGAAGAGAGTCTGTTAGAGTTCATGGAATCCTGCACCCCAGGCTCTGTCTGTGCTGCTGCCTGGTCTCAGCTGTAGTTTGTATTCGCAGCACAATTAGCTATCAGTTCAAACCTCCTGCCCTCCTTTGTCTGGGCTAATGATTCCCTGAGGACCGGGTGCTTCCCAGGCTCAGTAAAGCGATCCTCTGGGTCAGCTTCACCCTGGGAACCTGCCAGCACTGCACGTGCATTTTCTAGTCCCTGCGCTCCACCCAGGCCGGTACCGCCTAAGGCAGACCCTTTACTTACGGGGCCTGCATTTCGGTTCCAAATCTGTTCCGCCGGTGGCTGCCACCTGAGAAGATGCCCGGTCTCCTCTGGTTGCCCAGAGAGACAGGGGGTGTGACTCCAGGATATCCAGGGGTGAGCTCTATTGTTGCCAGAAACAGCTGCTGGTCTGTGCCTTGGGCCACCACCTCTCCTGTGTGGTTCCCTCTCAGCTGACCATCCCCTCCTCACTCCTGTGCGGCAGAAACAGCACTGAGCAGCAGCAGTCCCTGCCCTGTCCACACCTCTCGAGAAAATACCCAAGAATCTAGACTCCTGGGGCACAGGCTTACAGACCTCAGAGTGAGAGTGGAGGGGAATACTGGGAGTTCAGAATTGCAGGTAGAGAATATATACAGTTTTATACCTGGCAGGAGAGCACCATGGCACCCTTGTAGGGGAAGTAGGTCCAGTTTTTAGAGGGTCTCTCCCATGGGATATAATGGGAGGACTTTTTCAACTCTGCTCGTTTGTTTATGGAGTACTCTGAGCCGTTCTCATGGAGGAGGGCACTACTGTCCACTTGGTGATGGATTTTGTGCCTTTTGTTTGTATCCTTGCGGTTGCAGCTCGCCTCAGCAGGGTTGATGTGCATTCTTCAATCTTCTGTCTTGACGCAGCTCTAATCCATCAGGTTACTTGCTAAATTTCTGTCCTTTTACTCTCCTTTTGGATGACAGCCTCTGTGCAAAGCTGGCTTCAGTCAGCCATCTTGCCTCTGCCCCCTCTATATGCTCTAATTTCTCATCTTTAATATAGTTAAAGGTATTTACTCTGTACATTTATTATGTATAGTATGTCATTGGAGAGTTATAGTATTCCTGTGCATACATTAAACTCTCTCTTGTGAGGAAAGCACTCTGATAAACTCTCTATTACCCTGGGGTTGAGTTGAGTGGCATTGTAGATCACAGTAACCTCAAACTCTTGGGTACTAGTGATCCTCTCTTCTCAGCCTCCTCAGTAGATGGGACTACAGGCACCTCCTACACTACTTGGCTAGTTTTTCTATTTTTAGTAGAGAAGGGATCTTGTTCTTTCTCAGGCTGGTATCAAGTGCTTGAGCTCAGGTAATCCTCCTGCCTTAGACTCCAAAAGTGCTAAGATTACAGGTGTGAGCCACTATGCCTATCATAAATAACTCTCACTGTATAATTATCTCTTGCTTAGGATATGCTTATCAGGACTGTATTATTCATATACACACACACACACATAGAAGAACTTTTATAAGTTGACCACTCAAGGGATGGTAAAACTCTTGTCAGCATCTGTAGGTGATTAGCATAAGGACCTTGGCCTAGTGTACTGATAGGTATATGTGGTGCATGCCCATTCTATGTACATTAGGTCAACCTGAGGAGGTGGTCAATGTAGGGAGGTGGTCAATATGGAGGGTCTAATGTCTGTATGTGTGTGTGTGTGTGTGTGTGTGTGTGTATATATATACAAAAAGATATGTAAACATATATATACAAATATATAAAAGTGCCAAGGTCTAGGCCTGTCTCCATGGTCATAGTGTGCATCCCCCTTTGGATCTCTGGGTGGGTAGGACTACTCCCAGATCATGGCTGGGAGAAGTTGGCGATGCCCTCGTAATCACTTCAGAATTCTCAGTGGTATAAATTTATTTTTGGTGTTCCTTCTGAGTATGTTGTAATTTTCATTGTGATTTGGCTTTGCATTTCTTCAAAAATTAAGTAATTTTGCACATCCTTTCCAATGTTTTTTGGCCATTTATATATGTTCTTTGAAAAATGTGAGTTCAGTCCTTTGTCAATTTTTTTTTTTTTTTTTTGAGAGAGAGAGTCTTGTTTTGTCACCCTCAGAGCTCCATGGCATCACAGCTCACAGCAACCTCAAACTTCTCGGCTCAAGTAATTCTCTTGGCGCAGCCTCCCAAGTAGCTGGGACTACAGGCACCCACCACAGTGTCCTGCTAGTCCAGTTATTTTTAGATACTGGGTCTCGCTCTTGCTCAGGCTGGTCTTGAACCTGTGAGCTTCGGCAGTCTTCCCCCTCAGCCTCTCAAAGTGCTTGATTACAGGCGTGAGCCACCATTCCTGCCCTCACATTGTTTCTTGAAGAAACTCTTCTGCATTTTGTGTTCATGACCACCTTATCAAAGACATATAAGAATTTATCTGTGGTCACCCTATCATTTTCTGTCATGTACTTGTCTTTGTGCCAGTACCACACTGGTTTTATTTTTGTAGCTCTGCAATATATTTTGAAATCCTGTCATATATTGTGTTTTGTTTTTTTTTTTTACATTTGTTTAATAATTATATGATCATCTATTTATTTTTGCTTTTCTTGAGACCATGTCTCACTTGGTTGACCTCTTTAGTGTGCTCTGGCTCACAGCATCCTCAGACTCTTGGGCTCAAGTGATTCTCTTGCCTCAGCCTCCCAAGTAGCTGGGACTACAGATGCCCGCCACAAAGCCCACTTAGTTTTTGGAGAGGAGATCTCACTCTTGTGCAGGCTCATCTCAAACTCTCCTGAGCTCAAGCAGTCCTCTTTCTTCATCCTCCAAGAGTGGTAGGATTATAGTTCTAAGCCACTGTGGTCAGCCATATTTTGCTATTTTTGGCTAGAGATTTCTGTCATGCTTGTTAGGTGTAAGCAATACACAATATTAAAGTTGTTTTCTCTTTTCTCTTCTCTTCTCTTCTCTTCTCTTCTCTTCTCTTCTCTTCTCTTCTCTTCTCTTCTCTTCTCTTTTCTTTCTGTTTAGATACAGAGTCTCACTTTATTGCCCTCTGTACAGTGCCATGGCGTCACAGCTGACAGTAACCTCCAGCTCCTTGGCTTAGGCGATTCTCTTTTTTTGTTTTTGAGACTGAGTCTCACACTGTGGCCCTGGGTAGAGTGACCCAGAGTCACAGCTCACAGCAACCTCCAATTCCTAGGCTAAAGTTATTCTCTTGCCTCAGCCTCCCAAATAGCTGGGACTACAGGCGTCTGCCACAATACCCAGCTATTTTTTGGTTGCAGTCATTGTTGTTTGGCAGGCCCAGGCTGGATTTAAACCCGCCAGCTCTGTAAATGTGGCTGGTGCCTTAGCCGTGGAGCTACAGGCACAGAGCCATTAGGTGATTCTCTTGCCTCAGCCTCCCCAGTAGCTGGGACTACAGGTACCCACCAGAAGGCCCAGCAATTTTGTTTTTGCAGTTTGGCCGGCACTGGGTTCAAACACACCACCCTCGGTATATGGGGCCCACATATACCGAGGAGCCTATTAATCTTTTTCTAATCTTTTGATTGATTATTGAAAACGGTAATTTAGGTAAGATTATATGGCACACCTCCTGGGGGTGAGGGACACAACTACAAGCGCAACTTGACCTAACTAATGCAAACTTTGTAACCTAATTGTTTGTACCCTCTTATTAATGTGAAATTTTAAAAACAGGAAGAAAAGTTGAGCATTAAATTAAACAATATTGCTGTTTATTCTTTTACTTCTGTCATGTTGTATTTCATATATTTGGAAGCAATGAGTTTGTGTATATGTTTTAGTTTATTGCATAAAATAGTAGCTTTTTCACCTATTATCACTTTTTTTAAGATATGTAATATAATACACCTAAATGAGATGGGGTTCTCACTTTTACAAGATGTACAATATAATATACATAAATGAGGTTTGTGAGTATATATAGATATTGAGGATTCTAGGTAAAGGGGCCTGTTTTATTATTATATTTTTCTTCTGGCTATTTAGGCCACAAGTATATATTGTCTCATGTAATTATAGGTACTCTACCAACTTTTAGTTACTATTTGCTTAGCGTAATGGGTTTTTTGTCTTTTTATTTTTAGCCTATTTTAGTCCTGAAATCTATAAGGAGTCTTGTCTAGAACTAATATTGTAGAAACTCATTTATTGTAAGTCTGTAGAGCCATAGTGTCTTTTTAGATTAATGAGTTAATTATATTAAAAGAAATGAGTTAAAGTTACTATTACTTTATTTTTCTAGATGTGTTAGCCTCATTTTTTTTCTTGCTACATTGATTTCTGTTTTATTGATTTTTGTAATTAATTAGTTTGATTTCCTTCTTAGTTTACATGAATTCTATAGATATTTTCTTTCTGAACACCTTGAAGAATGGAAATTATAAAACTTTCTTTAAAGATACAACATTACAATTCAGTCTCAGATCAAGCTAACTTCAATTGAATGCAAAAATTAAAACTCTTTATATTCTCTAGTTTGTTGTTAAAATATATATATATATATATTTACTAGTTTTCACTTTTTGCCTTCACAGGATTAAAAAGGCTTAACATTTAATAACAATAACAATGTTTAAGATAAGGACTAGAAACAAAAACCTCATAAAGAATGAACAAAGATAAATACATTCAGAGAAGAAATTAGACGATTGCTGCATCGAAATATTAAGCAGTAATAATAATAATAATGCAAAAAAAGTAACATTCACATTGTCAGTTAAGATTATGTCTATTATAGAATGCTTTGACTCTGAGGTTCAGTATGGAGTCATCAGTTAACTTCTTATTTTTTTTCCAAAGTCTCAAAAAATAGACAACATTTATAAATACAAGTAAAATTTAATTTCAAAAACAGATCATGCCCAATTTTATAGACAATAGAAAAAGAAGAAATACTTCAGAAGCATTCTACTTCATCTGGATAAACCTGATATTAAAATTGGAGAAAATATGTTATTATAAAGGGGAAATTACAAACATATTTCACTTATAAATGATGCAATATCCTAAACAAGGTATTAACAAGTTGAATTAAATATTAATGTTTACATAATGTACTTTGGTCAAAATTAAATCCTATTTATGTGAGAATTAGTCACTGTTTTCTTTTCTTCTTTTCCTTTCCTTCACTCCTTCCGGTTCTCCGTCTGGTCTCCCCTTCCCCCGTACCCCACCATGTCATTAATTGTCATTAATTGTCCTCATATCAAAGTTGAATACCTGGGATTCCTACTTCTCCATTCCTGTGATGCTTCACTAAGAATAATATGTTCTACCTTCTTATTAATGTGAAATGTTAGTACAAATGCTGCAAAATCTCCATTTTTCATTAATATTCCATGGTATACATATACCACAGCTTACCAGTCCATGCCTGGGTTGAAGGACATTTAGGCTGTTTCTACATTTTATCGATTGTAAATTGGGCTGGGATAAACAGTCTAGTACAAGTATCTTTATAATGAAAGGGTTTTTTTTCCTTCTGGATAGATGCTCAGTAATGGGATTGTAGGATCAAACCGGAGGTGTAGGTTGAGTTCTTTGAGATTTCTCCATACTTCCTTCCAAAAAAGTTGTATTAGTTTACAGTCCCACCAGCAGTGTAAAAGTGTTCCTTTCTCTCCACATTTGTGCCAGCATCTGCAGTTTTAAGATTTTGTGATATAGGCCATTCTCGCTGGAGTTAGATGATATGTGAGGGTGGTTTTAATTTGCATTTCTCTAGTAATTAGGGATGACGAGCATTTTTTTCATTGTGTTTGCTAGCCATTCATCTGTGTTCTTTAGAGAAGATTCTATTCATCTCTCTTCCCCATTGATGTATGGGATTGTTGATTTTTTTCTTGTGGATTAATTGAAGTTCTGTATAGATCCTAGTTATTAAGCTTTTGTCTGATTCAAAATTTGCAAATATCCTTTCCCATTGGGTAGGTTGTCTATTTGCTTTGATTGTTATCTCCTTAGCTGTACAGAATCTTTTTAGTTTAATTAAATCCTATATATATGTGTGTGTGTGTGTGTGTGTATGTTTTTTTTTTTTTTTGTCACAGAATCTCCCTCTGTGTCCTTGAGTAGAGTGCTGTGGCATCATCATAGCTCTCAGCAACCTCAAAGTCTTGCACTCAAGAGATCCTCTTGCTTCAGCCTCTTTAATAGATGGAAGAATAAGCACGCACCACAATGCCTGGCTAGGTTTTGTGTTTGTTCGTTAGGTTTGGGGTTTTTTTGTTTTTGTTTTTTGCAGTATTTGGCCAGGGCTGGGTTTGAACACCCCAACTTCAGTATATGGGGCTGGTGCCCTACTCTTTCAGCCACAGGCGCTGGTGTGTTTTGTTCTGTTTCTTGAGACAGAGTCTCAATATGTTGCTCTCCGTAGACTGCTGTGGCATCAGAACTCACAGTAACCTCAAACACTTGGGCTTAAGCGATTCTCCTACCTCAGCCTCCCAACAAGCTGGGACTACAGGCGCCCGCCACAACACCTGCCTATTTTTTGGTTGTAGTTGTCATTGTAATTTGGCAGGCCTGGGATGGGTTCAAACCTTCCAGCTCTGGCTGGCACCCTAGCCTCTGAGCTATAGGTACCCTGCCTGTGTTTTATTTTTTTGAGACAAAGTCTCACTTTTGTCACTCTTGGTAGAGTTTGTTGGCATCATAACTCATGGCCACCTCCAACTCTGGGCTCAAGCGATTCTCTTGCCTCAGCCTCCCAAGTAGCTAGGACTATAGTGCCCCCCCCTCCGCCCCCATGCCGAGCTATTTTTAGAGACAGAGTGTCGGTCTAGTTCAAGCTGGTCTCCAACTTCTAAGCTCAGGCAAGCCACAAGCTTCGGCCTTCCAGAGTGCTAGGATTACAGGTGTGAGCCACCTTGCCCCAACTTGTTTATAGCAGAGATGGGGGTCTCACTTTTCTCAGGCTGGTCTTGAACTTCTGAGCTCAAGCATTCTACCCTCCCCAGCCTCCAAGAGTTCTAGGAGTACAGGCATTAGCCACCAAGTCCAGCCTTTACTTTGTTATAAATGTGACAAATTATATCAGTTTATATTGTACCTGTGTTAATTTGGACATTTCAGTAGTTCTGAAATAACATGCTTGTAAGTACATGATTTATTAAAGCTTAATTAGATAATTAGTATGCAGCCCTTTTTTTTTTAATAATTGGCTTTGTATGTTTTAATTTATTGCATCACATAGTAGCTTTTTCATCTTCTGTTATCAACTTTCAACTGAATGACAGTATCATTTATTTCTACCGTATATACTCGAGTATAAGCCGAGTTTTTTCAGCACAAAATTTGTGCTGAAAAACCTGAACTCGGCACAAATTTTGTGCCGAAAAAACTCGGCTTATATGCGAGTATATGCAGTAATTTCTTATTTCATATATCAATTTCACACCATTTATTATAATATCCACGTTTTCTTTTATTTGCAAAACTTTGCAGAATATAAGGCTTTTCTTTGCTTCTGAAAGGTGAATTACAGCCTTTCTCATTTGTGTAAGGAGAACATCAATATATCAATCACATTAAAATGATGTTTTTCCATTGTTAAGCCCCAATAATTAATATTTTCTTATGAAAGCTTTTTATCGATGATTTTCATGCATTTAAAATGTTACTGACTTAACTGTATACTAAAGATTCAGAATTTGTGCTTCTCATGGATTTACAAGTTATCCTTGTAAATGGAAGTTATGGGCTGGGTGTGGTGGTTTGTGACTGTAAACTTAGCACTCTGGAAGCAGAGGTGTGTGGATCACATGAGTTCAGGAATTCTAGACCAGACTAAACAAGATTGAGACCTCCTCCCTGCTAACAAAATAGAAAAATGGGGTGGGTGGTGGGTGGATGCAACGTGGCCAACTGGAGCCAGCTTTTCACAGAGGCTACTATCCAGAAGGAAACTTAAAGGACAGAAGTTTAGCAAGTAAGCCGATGGTTTGGAGCTGAGCCAAGAGAGAAGGTTGAAGAATGTATATCGACCCTGCTGAGGCAAACTGAGACCCCAAGGAAACAAACAGTAGGTACAAAATCCATCACCAAGCTGACGTGAGTCACCTCCTCCCATGAGAATGGCTCACAGTATACTCTATACAAACAAGCGAACATAGTTCAGATCCCCTTCTATTTTATCCTAGGGGAGAGACCTTCTAAAAACCAGAACTCCTTCCCTAGAGAGGAGTTACAAATGTGCCGTGGCACTCTTGTCAGGCTTAGAATTGTATAAAAGTATATATATTCTCTACCTGCAAATCTGAACTCCCCTCCACTCTCACCCAGATGACTGGAAGCCTCTACTCTATGGAGTCCAAATTCTTGGACATTTTCTCGAGAAGTGTGGACACGGCGTGGGCTGTTGCTGGTCTGTGCTGATTCTGCAGCATGGGAGTAAAGAGAATATGGTGTGCTGAGGGTGAGGGTACCCTAGTGGAGGAGGAGAGGTTGTGCCCTGTGGCACAGAGCAGCAGCTACGGTGGTGGGAAAAATAGAGCTCATACATCTGGGGATATTTTGAAGAGACACTCCCTGACTTGCTGGCCAACCAGAGGAAACCGGACATCTTCTGCAGTGGCAGCCAGTGGAGGAACAGATCTGGGACAGAAAGGCCCCATGAGTAAAAGGTATGCCTGAGGCCATACCTGCCTGGGCAGGGTGCGGTGGGAATGAAGAATAGAAGATGCGTACACAGAGACGGCATACTCCCAGGACAGGGCTGAGCAGAAGGACTGATTTTGTGAGCCTAAGATACACCCAGCACTCGGGATCATAACTGAGACAAAGGCAGTCAGGAAGAGGTAGAAACCGAAAGGTGAGTGTGAGCTCTAATTGCCTCAGCCCCAGCACAGACTGCAGCTGAGACAGACACACCAGCTCTGGGCAGTGGCACAGACAGGGGCTGAGATGTAGTTTCTGTGAACTCGAAGAGCTTCTGACACAGTGAGACAAGAATTTGCCGCCCTCAAATATCTAAGAAATACAGTAGAATCCCTCAGTAACAGAATGGAGCAAGCAGAAGAAAGGATTTCTTACATTGAAGACAAAGCTTTTGAATGCTTTCAAACTCTCAAAGAGGAAGAGAAATGGAGAGCAAAAATGGATCATTCTCTCAGAGAGCTCTGGGATAATTTGAAGAAAACTAATATTCGCCTTATAGGAATCTCTGGAGGTGACGAGGTTGTTTTGCACGGCATAGGATCTACTTCATGAGATTATGAAGGATAATTTTCTGCACATGCCAAGAGATTCTGAAATTCAGATAGCAGCAGTTTCACAACCCCAGCATGACTCAACTCAAATAAGACGTCTCCTAGGCATGTTATAATTAACTTTGCCGAAGTTAAAATGACAGAGAAAATTCTGCAAGCAGCAGGTGTAAGAAAACCATAACCTACAAGGGGAAGAATATAAGAATGACACCAGATCTCTCTGCTGAAACCTTTCAAGCTAGAGGAGAGTGGTCATTGACTTTTAATCTCCTAAAACAAAACAACTTTCAACTCAGGATCCTGTGTCCAGCAAAACTGAGTTTCACTTAGGATGAAGAAATTAAATACTTTAATGACATTCACATGTTGAAAAAATTTGCCATAACTAAACCAGCACTCCAGGATATTCCCAGACCTATCCTCCATAATGACCAGCACAAACTTCCACCACAAAAGTAAACTTACTCAGAAACTTTTGATTAAATTCCAATTTCCACAGTGCTGAACGGATTAAAAATGTCCACTGGATTAAAAAAAAAAAAAACCTCGATGCCCAAAGTTCTACCAGGATTATCAGTATTCTTAATGTGAATGGCTTAAACTGTCCTGTAAAGAGGCACAGGTTGCCTGACTGGATACAAAAACCCAGGCCGGATATCTGCTGCATACAAAAATCTCATCTTACCTTAAAAGATAAATATAGACTCGGGGTGAAGGGATGGTCATCTATATTTCAGGCAAATGGAAAGCAGAAAAAAGCAGGTGTTGCAATTTTATTTGCAGATACAATAAGCTTTAAACCAACAAAAGCAAGGAACGGTAAGGATGTTCACTTCATAATTTGTTATGGTTATTTTTATTTATTTTTTTTTTTGAGACAGAGCCTCAAGCTGTTGCCCTGAGTAGAGTACTATGGCATCATAGCTCACAGCAACCTCCAACTCCTGGGCTCAAGCAATTCTCCTGTCTGAGCCTCCCAAGTAGCTGGGACTACAGGCACCCGTCACAATGCTGGCTATTGTTTGGTTGCAGCCGTCATTGTTGTTTGGTGGCCTGGGCTGGATACGAACCCGCCAACTCACGTGTATGTGGCTGGTGCCTTAGCGGCTTGAGCCACAGGCGCTGAGCCATTTGTTAAGGTTACTAACACTCAACATGATGAGATTTTAATTATTAACATTTATGCACCCAAACAGAATGTGCCTCAATTTATAAGAGAGACTCTAATAGACATGAGCAACTTAATTTCCCCCAGCTCCATAATAGTTGGAGATTTTAACACTTCTTTGGCATTGTCAGATAGCTCCTCCAAAAAGAAGCTAAACAAAGAAATTTTAGACTTAAACTTACTCATTCAACACTTGGATTTAACAGACATCTACAGAACCTTTCATTCTAACAAAACTGAATACACATTCTTCTCATCAGCCCATGGAACATACTCCAAAATAGAGCACATCTTAGGAAATAAGTCTAACCTCAGCAAATTTAAAAGAATAGAAATTATTCCTTGCATCTTCTCGGACAATCATGGAATAAAAGTTGAACTGCATAACAACAGGAATCTGCATACTCATACAAAAACATGGAAACTAAATAATCTTATCTGAATGATAGCTGGGTCATAGGAAATTACTAAATTTTTGGAACAAAATGACAGTGAATATACAAATTATCAGAACCTCTGGGATGCCGCAAAGGCAGTCCTAAGAGGGAAATTTATAGCACTGCAAACCTTCCTCAAGAGAACAGAAAGAGAGGAAGTTAACAACTTAATGGGACATCTCAAGCAACTGGAAAAGGAAGAACATTCCAATCCCAAACCCAGCAAAAGAAAAAAAATAACCAAAGTTAGAGCACAATTAAATGAAATTGAAGGGAAAAGGATTATATAACAGATCAATGAATCCAAAACTTGGTTTTCGGAAAAAGCCAATAAAATAGAGAAACTTTTGGCTAACCTAACCAGGAGAAAAAGAGTAAAATCTTTAATTTCATCAATCAGAAAAGCTAAAGACAAAATAACAACAAACTCCTCAGAAATTTAAAAAATCCTCAATGAATATTACAAGAAACTATTCTCAGAAATATGAAAATCTGTTGGAAATAGACAAATACTTGGAAGCATGCCATCTTCCTAGACTTAGCCAGAATGAAATGTAAATGAACAGACCTATATCAAGTTCTGAAATAGCATCAACTATACAAAATCTCCCCAAAAAGACAAGTCAGGGACCAGATGGCTTCACGTCAAAATTCTACCAAACCTTTAAAGTGCAACTAGTACCTATATTAGTCAACCTTTCTCAAAATATAGAAAAAGAAGGAATACTACCCAACATATTCTGTGAAGCAAACATCACCCTAATCCCCAAATTAGGAAAAGACCCAACAAGAAAAGAAAATTATAGACTAATATCATTAATGAATATTGATGCAAAAATATTCAACAAGATCCTAACAAACAGAATCCAGTAACACATCAAATTATACACCATGACCAAGTGGATTTTATCCCGGGGTCTCAAGGCTACTTCAATATACGTAAATCTATAAATATAATTCATCACATAAACAAATTAAAAAACAAAGAACATGATTCTCTCAACTAATGCAGAAAAAGCTTTTTATAACATCTAGTATCCTTTCATGATCAGAATACTTTAAAAAAATGGGTATAGAAGTAACATTCCTTAAACTGATAGAGGCCAACTACAGCAGACCCACAGCCCATATCATATTGAATGGAGTTAAATTGAAATTATTTCCACTCAGATCAGGAGCCAGGCAAGGTTGCCCATTGTCTCCACTGCTTTTTAACATTGTAATGGAAGTTTTAGCCATTGCAATCAGGGAATAGAAGGCAATCAAGGGTATCCACATAGGCTCAGAAGAGATCAAACTTTGACTTTTTGCAGATGATATTATTGTATATCTTGAAAGCACCAGGGATTCTCCTACAAAACTCTTAGAAGTGATCAAGGAATACAGCAGTAGTCTCAGGTTACAAAATCAACACTCATAAATCTGTAGCCTTTATATATACCAACAGTAGTCATGCTGAAAATGTATTTAAGGACTCTATTCCATTCACAGTGGTGCCAAGGAAGATGAAATATTTGGGAATTTATCTAACAAAGGACATGAAAGTTCTCTATAAAGAGAACTATGAAACTCTAAGAAAAGAAATAGCTGAAGATGTTAACAAATGGAAAAACATACCATGCTCATGGCTGGGAAGAATCAACATAGTTAAAATGTCTATATTACCCAAAGCAATATACAATTTTAATGCAATCCCTATTAAAGCTCCACTGTCATACTTTAAAGATCTCAAAAAAAAAAATACTTTGTTTTAAATGGAATCAGAAAAAAACTGCCATAGCCAAGACATTACTCAGAAATAAAAACAAAGCAGGAGGAATCAAACTACTAGACCTCAGACTAAACTACAAATCAATAGTGATCAAAACAGCATAGTGCTGGCACAAAAACAGTGAGGTAGATGTATGGAAGAGAATAGAGAACCAAGAGATGAACTAAGCTACTTACCGTATATACTCGAGTATAAGCCGACCCCCTTAATTTTACCCTAAAAACTGGGAAATCTTAGTGACTCGAGTATAAGCTGAGGTGGAAAATGCAGCAGCCATTGGTAAATTTCAAAAATACAAATATATACCCAAAACAATTACAATAATTGAGGAATCAGTAGGTTAAATGCTTTTCAATATTTATTGCTAAAGAAAAACTGTAAACTAGCAATAACAACTTTAAAACTTTAAATAAAGTGCAGAAAACCGCCCCCTTAAGCAGACGGCAGAAGACGACTGGAGACTACGTGCATTTGATTAGGTGTGCGTGCACAGAATCAAATAACCTGTATGACCCGAGTATAAGCCGAGTCCGGGTTTTTCGGCACAAATTTTGTGCCAAAAAAACTCGGCTTATACTCGAGTATATATGGTATTGTGTTAAGACATCTATATTCTACATTTACTAAGTTTCACATGTACCCTTGTAAGATGCACCCAGCTTGATTCTTAATAGCCTCAAATTGGAAATAACCCAAAGTCCATCAACAATAGGTAAACACATTGTGGTATATTGACACAATGTGATATTACTGAGTAACAAAAAAGAACGATATTCATCTGGCAATATTTCTAACAGCAACATGGCTATATTTCCAAAACATTATGCTGAGTGAGGAAAGTTATACTATATACTAATATGCTTTTAGTTACATGAGGTTCTAGATAAGTCAAACTATGAGGAATAGAAAACAGATCAGTGGAGGGAGGAGGGAGAGCAGTTGGTGGGGTCTCACCTAAGGTACACAGTGTGAGAGTGTTCAGCACACCCCCTGGGTGAGGCTCAACTACAACTTGAACTTTACCTTAGTATTAAAAGCAATGTAACCTAAACATCTGTACTCCGTATTAATTTGTGAAACAAAACACAACAAAAAACAGATCAGTGATTCCCGGGCTGAAAGTTGGGGAAGGATTAACCATTATGAGCACAAAGAAACTATTTGGGATGATGAAAGTCTTTAATATTTTAATTGTGAGGGTGCATGACTATATATGTTTGTCAAAACTCATGAATTACACACTTAAGGAGTAGATCTTATTGTTTATAAATGATATTCCATTAAAATTGACCAAAAAAAAGTGTGTTTGGGGCCCAACACTTAGGAGCATAAACCTTGGGGGCTGGCAGGACTCTGCCTTCTGCCATGAGAGGCAAAGTAGAAAAATCTGTCCAGCAAGTTGGAGAAGATGAAGTGGATGGGCAGAAAAGTCAAAGGAGGATGTGGAGACAGATTTGTGAAGCTGTTTGAGACCTAGGTTCCTGTACCCTACCCTGGGGTCAACTCTAAGGAGCCCCTTCCAGTCAAGCCCCTCTTTTTGGGCTAGGCCATCTGGATGGATTTTGTCACTTGAAATCTAAAGATCCTGAATGAATAAGGAAATGGGCACCTGTGTAGAACATTTCCCATGGGTGTAATTCTTCAGGGGCAGAAAATTTTCTTTCCATGAGGAACAGACATATGTTCCACAAATTGTTCTTGTTTGGAATTCCTTAGAAGGGTAGAGGGTGACTGTGCTCAATTCTAGGCCTGTCTCCACAACATACTAGGTATGCGTGCTGGGCTGTTCTCCTCACCTCTTTGAACTTCTACTTTTTCACTTGTGAACTAGAGGCACGGCTTGTGACCTTTTAGATCCAAATGAGATTAGCCCAATATATAAAACAGGTACAAGTAGAACTGCTCTGCTGACGTCTAGGGAGGCCTCAGTCTACGTACTCACAGGACAGGAGTGCAGCCGAAATAGTTTATGTGAGTGGATTGTTGTGTTTGAAGATTAAAGAGCGAGAAGTCATCTTCATTTGTTGGAATATAAATATAGAAACTAAGAATATAAGCTACTCTAAGATGATGGCAGAGGAAGCTTAATCCAGATATAAATGTTTGGAGCTGCAGTGCAACTGGGCACCTGGCAGTGCCCGAGCAAACCCACCTGCTTTGTGTCCGATGATTCCGCATCCTTTCTGCACAGGATCATTTGCTTCTAACATTTATAAGCTCCGTGAAGGCAGAGACCAGATCTGCCTTGTTTAGCAAATCTGTGCTGCAGTATCCCCGGTTCACCCCATGGTGCCGTGAGAGCATCCCTGTCATCGCCAGGTCACCTAAGGAGTGAGGACGACGGACATCCTGACACCTATGGGAAGGAAGCCCCTTCCTCTCGGTCGCCAGGCAGCCGCTGCCAGCTCCTCCTCTCATCCCACCCGTCCTCCAGGCCTAAGGGATGGGACGAGGAAGGGGAAATAGTAGTGCTGCCTGCTGTCACCAGGGTCTTTTGTACAGTGGTCTGTCCCTCATCAACCTCACGTGGAAATTCAGCTGCTGACTGGATGGAAAATCTGTTCAAACCCAATGGTGGCAGAGCTGGCTAACCATCCACTGGACGTTTGTCTTCCTCCTTCCGTTATGTGACGGTAAGTGGCTGCCCAGACAAAGACTACACTTTCCAGCACCCCTTGCCTCGTGGTGTAGTTCTGTAACGAATCCTGCAGATGAAATGTGAGGGAAAGTGATGGGACTGTGTTTGTCATTTGCCTGCTTGTCCTCGGCTGCTTTTGCTTGCTCTCCTCCCGCTCATCCTGTAGGGAACCTGTCCCCTGCCAACTGCAATTTCCCAGGTTCCTCCCCTAGCTCTGGCTCCCTTTGGCCTGGCATTGGCAGGAGATTGGAGGGAGAAAGGAAGAAGCTACAATATTTTAGTTCTGATTTCTTCACCCAGGTGACTTCTTTGTGGTGTCAGCTCTTACCTAATAGCCTCTTTTTCCACAGCCTCAGTTGTCCAGCAGCCTTCTCTGCAGTTCAGAGCAGTGAGTGATGGATGAGTGAGCTCTGAGTGAAAGGGGCTTCCAGATGATGCTCCTCTCTGGATTGCCTCACCTCCTCTGTTTGGCTTTCCAGTTCTTACTGTTGTCCATATTAGAGTACTCAGCAGGTTCTGTGTTCCTGATGAGACCAATGCACAGGCCAAGAGGTAAAGTAGCAGGTGTGTTCTCTCTACTCCTGGTTGGGAACATAGAAATAACAGAGCCACAAGATGGAAGGAACCTGGGTTCCATGGTAAATTGCCACCTGCAGGCCTAAAACACCCATATCAAACTGCTATATGAGTCAAAAATATTAATAAAA
Organism: Loris lydekkerianus; assembly: GCA_963574355.1. Classification (NCBI taxonomy): domain Eukaryota; kingdom Metazoa; phylum Chordata; class Mammalia; order Primates; family Lorisidae; genus Loris; species Loris lydekkerianus. The sequence continues at coordinate 18,102 of CAUYPK010007010.1, read as the reverse complement.
GTCTGTGTTACTAAACCACTGAAGTATTGAGGTCTATTTATTAGAGTGTCTGGACGTATCATAATATATTCAACAAAATGGGAATGAGATCTCAGATGCCTTTTTCCTTGGCCTCCTGCCTGTCTCCTCATGTGGCTTCTGGGACACTGGCGGTAGGCAAGAGTATAAAATCAATCAGAATGTGGGGTATCAATGGTCCCTTTTTAGCTCTATGATGCTGGGACTATGTTCTATGGAACATAGGTGGTGAATAAGGCAACAGAGAAATGAAAAAAACAGGGATCACTACACTGTATTTACAAAGTGCTAGTTGCTTGAGTTACAGTCCTACCTTTCAGTAAGGAAGGCTCAGAGCCAAGTCTGAATGGTGCTAACTGGACTCTGGGTGAGAGAGAATGCAAGTAAAAAATGTGAACAGAAACCACAGGCCTCCCAGATACTGACCCTCTGGGGCAGGGGTCCTCAAACTTTTTAAACAGGGGGCCAGTTCACTGTCCCTCAGACCGTTAGAGGGCTGGACTATAGTTAAAAAACAAAACAAAACAAAAAAAAACTATGAACAAATTCCTATGCATACTGCACATATCTTATTTTGAAGTAGAAAAACAAAACGGGAACAAATACAATCACACTGCCGCATGTGGCCCGCGGGTTGTAGTTTGAGGACCCCTGCTCTGGGGTTTTTAAATGCTGTCTTGGTCAAGTTGATCATCCTGGGGTCTAGATAGTTTTGTAGGCCATACCAATGTAAGAATACCCCACACTTCATATGTCCACTCATCAATTGATGGATGCTGGGGTTGCTTCCACGTAGGTTTTGGTGGTTTAGAATGGCTACCATCATTTAATAGTTTCAGTTTTTGGTTGGAGGTCAGGGGGATTCTGTTGTGCTCTTATTTTTGTGGGTGTAGCTAAGAAAATGTGCCTGCTGTGATGGACAAACTTAACTGTGTCTTACTTCTGGACTCTTTTTTTTTTTTTTTTTTTTTGAGACAGACTCTTACTTTGTGGCCTTCTGTAGAGTGCTATGGTGTCACAGCAACCTCAAACTCTTGGGCTCAAGTGATTCTCTTGCCTTAGCTTCCCAACTAGCTGATACTACAGGCACCCACCATAATGCCCAGTTATTTTTTAGAGACGAGGTCTCACTCTGGTTCAGGCTGGTCTTGAACTCATGAGCTCAGGCAATCTACCTGCCTCAGTCTCCCAGAGTGCTAGGATTACAGGAGTGAAGCACTGTGTCGAGTCCACTTCTGGACTCTTTCTTGGCCTATATATGGAAATAACTTGTTACTAATCAGGCTCTGGAAAGAGGCTCATCGAGGGCCCCATTCAGAAGGCTTTCCCAGTGACTGTGTGCTGAGTGCAAATCTCCTTGAAGCAGGAGCCTTGGAAGTGACAGTAAGGATAAAAAGCCTGTGACCAAATTTGGCACCATGGGACTTGGCACACTCCCTCCTTCCCCTCCTTAGCAGGGGTTATTGAAATCCATTGGCTCTGCCCCACCCTTCTTATCTCTGCTTTGGAAACCATCTCTCTCTCTCTCTCTCTCTCTCTTTATTGTTGGGGATTCATTGAGGGTACAAGAAACCAGGTTACACTGATTGCATTTGTTGGGTAAAGTTTTGTTATATGGACATATTTCATATAATCCACCAGTTTAAAGTGTATGATTCAATAGCTTTTAGTATGTTTACAGAGCTGAGCAACCAGCTCTATAGATCAATTTTAGAATCATTTTCTTATCCGGAAAAAAATTCCAAATCCCTTAGCTGTCTGCCGCCAATCCTGCCACCTTCTCCCGGCCCTAGGCAACCCCAAGTCTGTTCTCTGTCACTATAGATTTGCCTATTCTGGACATAAAAAAAAAAAGAAAAGAAAAAAAAGGAATTATATAACGTGATCCTTTGTGTCTGGCTTCTGTCATGTAGCATAATATTTTCATGTTTCATGTCACACCCATGTATTAGTACTTCATTTCCAATGTCAAATGACATACCAATGTAAGAATACCCCACACTTCATATGTCCACTCATCAATTGATGGATGCTGGGGTTGCTTCCATTTTTGGCTCTTGTGTATGATATTGCTATAAACATCCAGGTACAAATTTTCAGGTAGACATAGGTCATATGTTTTCATTTCTTTTGGGTATGTATGGTGACTCTGTGTTTGATTTTGCCCAGGGCTACTTGTAAAGTTCTACGGGTTCATGCTTCAAGACTCCTTGTTTCCATTTTTCTTTTAGAAACATGGATTAAAAATATATGTGTCTATGTACTGATTCCTACTGATGAACTTTTGGTTCAACTCTCATCAGTGTTCCCGTGTCTGCTTTAGCCTGTCAGGAACAGCACACCCTGTTTTTGCGTGTGTTGTCAGGCAGACTTCTTCATCCTCCCTTTCTTACACGTTCATTCTCTCTTTGGGACTGTGGTTTGTTTCTATCTTATTACTTGTAGAAATGAGATGGAAAACTCAGTTCTTATTCTTCAGAAAACTTGGGGCTGCAAATGAGGTCAGCAAGGGGGTGAGGGAGGCGTGTGGGAAGGAGTCTCATTCCTGGAATGCAGGGGCTGCTGTAGGGCTCCGTGCCACAAACCCCTGGTCCCCTGGGTGGCTCTCTAGTCCTACACCCAGGGCTCACTTGGTCTCAGCGCCTTATGTATGTGCTGCTCAGCACTTGGGAGAAACACCTGCACGCAACAATTGCCAAGGGCTGAGGAGCTGTTGGAGACGCAATATCCTGTTTGGGAACTGTTTCAAGTGAAACTAGCAACTTCCCTGAATCAAAATGGTGTTTTTAAGGAGAAAAGAAGAAAGAGAGGAGACTATTGCAGAGTCTAGCCTCAGGGAAGCAGGATGTTGGCAGCTGCCCCCTACCCAGCAGCAGCGTCCTGCAGTTCAGGCCCTGGCCCCAGCCTGCCTCCTGCAGGGACTGAAGACAGGAGGAATCTGGGCAGCTGCAAGCTCCCAAGCATCCACTCCCTCTTTGTTCCTGTGTCAACTATTCTTCTTCTCTTTATTCATTCAACAAATATCTCTTGAGAGCCACAATGTGCCCAGCACTGTGCCAGGCCCCGGGGCACAGACCTGGTCTCTGCCCTCCTGAATTTATCCCTTATCCCCTCTTCCTTTCCTCCCTCCTTATCTCACTCTCCATGAATTTCTTCCTCTTCTTCCCAGGCTTTTCTTTTGTAATGTATTAAAGAGACAGGATGTTTTTTCTTTTTAAAAGATATTTTCATGTTAACATTACCTTTTTCTGGACTATATAGAGAGACTTTAGGGATGGGAGGCACAGGCTAAGGGCCCACTCTGTGTTCCCAATGGCTCATCTTTGCCTTGGAAAGGATAAGGCAAGACCCAGTCAAACTCTGTATCAAGAGATGTGGGGACCATGTGTTCTCCACACCTTGGCCCTTGCTCCCAGCTACAGGAGAACATGGTGTTGCCCAGAGAGGCTCCAGGAGGGATGAGGGGTGTGTGTGTGTGTGTGTGTGTGGGGCATGTAGGGGGTCTCTGGAGAGAAGGCACAGGGACTCACTGACTGCAGGTGTTAGCAGTCCTCTAGACCTAGCTGGGCATTGACTCACCTGCAGATGCAGCTCCAAAGTGCACCTCCTGGCTCCCTTGGGTTTCTTCCACGCTCCCTCAGGATGCTGTGGGTCCTGTGGTCTTCTGTACACTGGAATGTTTGGCATGACTGGACTTTAGTCCATGGCTCTTCCTCTGACCTGCTTGATCAAGGGCTAGCCCTCCTCATTGTCAGGAGTGAACAACAGGCTTTGGCTCCCCCTGAGTCGTGTTGCTCCTTGGAGAGGAGGCCCACCTGCATTCCTGTTTTCTCTAAGTGACACTCTACCTGCTGCAGGGCCTAAGGGCCTGGATCCAGCGGGGTGTGGAATTGAAAGTTGTGCTCTTCAAACTGCTGGTAGTGGAGAACTCATATATTTTGTTTTGTTTTTTATTTCCAATTGTTTGTGGACTGATGATTTGTGTAAAATTCAAGAAAAATAAAATGAAAAACACAAAGACACACAAAACACAAACTCTGATTTTTTTATTATTGGATTTGATAGATACTAAATTGCTCTGAAAATTTGTTATAAGATTTCCTAAACACTCTTCGTTTCTGTGTTTTCCCTGTTGCAGACCAGAAATAGATTATGGGTGGGTAGCAGGCTGGGGGCCACACTGTGGTCTCCCCACAGCCTCTGCTGGCTCTCACCCCTGCCTGTGGAGGGCAGGGGGCTGAGAGCTGGCTGGTGTGTCTCAGGGAGCAGAAACTCCAAGCTGAGTCTGGTGAGTGTTTTCTCTGAGATGCAGAGTTTCACAGGTAGCAATTTTGGTACTAAGGAGCCGGTTTTGGTTTTGCACCTACAGGACTCAGAAGGCACAGGAAAGCTTCACTGGCAGGGCAGGACTGGGCAGGGCAGAAGCCGGGGCAGTTTCAAGGCTCTCAGCAGCCCCAGTTCACGCATCTTCCCTTAGGGCCCCACCATTAACATGGCTCAGCTCTGTGCTCCCTCAGTGTCTGGCTGTCGGCATAAATTGTCAAAAGCAGGTTCTGTGGAGTCAGTGTAGAAAAAGGTCCCCCTCAGTTCAATTAGCGCTGGGCCGGGCCTGCTCTGCCCCCAGTGGGGGCCACGGGAACCAACTCTACCGGAAAGGGGTTAATAGCAGGCTGGGGTCGAGGGCAGCTCTTGGGGCCAGTTGCTGCCAGTGGCAGGTTCGAAACAGTGTTCTCTTTCAGGGGAAAGGTTTCTCTTTCAGGGGAAAGGTTTTAATCATTCAATTGCAGGGAGACATTCTGCACCTTGCCCTGTATAATCGCCCCGTCCCCACGGGTCCCTAAGTGCGTTGTACTGTTGCTTTCTTGTTCCTGGTGCAACTACTCACTTAGCAAACAGGAGTCTCCATGGAAGGCACTGACCTGTGATTTATGTGTCATAAAAGGACCGAGGTGTTTGATGCCTGTACTTATCTGCCCGAGAAGAAACAGTAAATGAGAGCTAATGGAGCCTCGGCGCCCCGCACGGCTGCTGCCTGCAGAACGCACAGGCTCGGTGCAGGCGGCTCCCCGGCCAGGCCAGGCTGCTGGTGTTCACGGCGCACATCTCAACGCAGCTCAAACACAGCCACAACCACAAAAAGCAGGAATGAAAGGCCCGGAAGCTGCTATGTCCTTCTTTCCATCTCTTCACCACTGAAGGTTTTTTGCCATGGAGGAATCGAAAACCTTCAGGGTTAAAAATCCTGATGTGACGCACACATTCAAGCTTATGACATTTCAAATGATGGTTTGACAATCCATAGTCGCAGATGGAAGCTCCAGGGGGGAGACCTCCTTGACCGTATACCGAACGGTTTGTGACAGAGGCAGAGTCCGTTTGAACCCAGAACAGGGCTGTTTCCTTTTAACCAGCCGGCTGGTGGCCAGGACTCTGCGTTGCTGGCTCTGGTGACTACCCGAAACAGACCCTAGGTGGCGCTGCAACGCAACTTTAGCGCACTGCCCAGCGTGTTAGGAAACCAAGATTTAGTGATCAGAGAAATTGAACCCTTTAAGGAAAGGAGTGCAAAAATCACCACTTAGAGGTTGCTGTAGAAGCCTTGAGGCCACAGACCATCCTCTACAGGGACTAACTGGCTTAATGGCGAGAATGGTGTGGAAGGGAATATGTACCTAGTGGTGGTTTGCAGTCTTGACACAAGTGTCATCGCCTGTGGACAGTAGATTAGAAGGCAGGGAGAGAGAAAGAAAAGGCCGAGAACAGAATAAGGATGGGAGATAAGTGGATTTTTAAATGATCATTATTATTGTTTTATTTTTGAAGGAGAAATTGTTTTGATGTTAGTATAGTTAATAGTTATAGTATAATACACCTAGTTGGAGAATCATGGTCAGTAACACTGATTAAAGGTACTTGTTCATGAGTGATAAAAAGAATCAAGAAAAAAAAATTCAGTGAAACATTATAAAATGTCTTTTCTCATGGGTCACATACTCTAGTGTTGGGGCTTATGTTACACTTATGGTGTAAGAAATAGTGCCCAGATTTTGTGGATGTGGATGTAGTTCACAAAATCTTAGTTCAGATTTGGATGGTTTTGGAGATAAATTTATCCATACCTACTTTGAAAGGATTTGCTCCACGCATTTATAATGGTGCTTAAATTAATGCTTTTCAAAATGTGATTCCTGGACCCATAGCATCAGTATCACCTGGATGAAATGTAAATTCCTGAGCACTATTCCAGACTTCCTAAATCAGAAGCTCTGGGGATGGGCTAGCCCTCTATGTTTTAGCCAGTTCTCCAGGTATTTCTGATGCATGCTGAAGTTTGAGCATAACCATTCTAAGGAGTCCTTCAAACGTACGTGGGGGAAAAGTCAAAATAGATTATTTGGTAAACACTGAAGTCTTATGTTTTAGCAAGCATGTTAAGTGCTTTGATTACAATGAAGAAAATGTGGGTTTCCTTTCAAGCTGTTTATAATTTAGTGGAGAAACTATAGATGTAGTAACTACTACATGAAGAGAGTAATTCTGCCTAGAAAGGAGAGAGGAGAAAGACTGATAGGGTGATTGGGGACATTTGAGCAGAGTCTTGAAGGATGAGCAGATTTACTGCAGCAGGGAAGAGCTCGTAGCTTTTAAACGTTGCCTTCTATTACTGCCAAAGAAGAGCTCTGTTCATCTCAAAAATGAAGGAGCCAACTGTGTTGAGAGAGATTATTTGAGTTTTCCTTCCCCTACATTTGGTTAAAGATATGGCTTTGCAAGTCAGTTATTAAGAGGAAAAATCTGACTAGCCTTGACTTTCACTCAATGGCAGAAGTCAATGAAGTAATGTCTGAAAATTTCTGGGAAAAGGAGTGACTCAGGAATTTTATACCCAGCCAAGTTGTTGGTGAAGGTGATGGTCAGCGCTTCTTGGGAAAAAAATTACTCAATGATGAGATTTAAGCCATGTAAGAGGCAAATCAAAATAAAGAACTCAGGAATGGAATAGTCATAGTAAAAGACTAGTGGTGAGTATTTAATTCATGTAAATATAAAAACTAAGCTTTGCGGCAGAGACCTCCTCCTTTTATTAAAGTAAAAGTTATGGTAGCTGAATAGAAAAATGAATGTTATAATCCTTACCAGGGCATATAGATGGGGTATGAGAGTACTAATTTCCTCATCTTTCTTAGCAGGAAGTTGATTTTCATGAATGACTAGTCACTTTATATTTTTTTACTAATTCTTTCCCCTAAACTTAGAGGGCTCTTTTAAGGAGTACTAGGTTTTCTGGCAAAGAAATATTTATCTGAAGTTTACTTTCCTTTTCTTTTATTAAGTAAAACTATGTTTTATAACTTTCTAAAAATTAAAGCTAGTTAATATAGCATAATAATCTCATTTTAGCACATTAACTGCCCTGCGAGTTGTATTTAACTCACAGTAATTTTGAGCCATGAACACATGAAGCATATAGAACTGGTGGATAGGTGGGAAGGTCCCTGGCATGCTTGCACACTGTGAAACCTCTGCTTGTTGTTTTCATTGTCAATTAGCATGCCTCTCTAACCTCCTGTCCCCTTCCTACCTCCAGCTGGCTCTCCCAAGCGTGCACACATGCTCGACTGTGTTCTCCAATTACCAGAACTTCCAACTGCATATTTCCCCTTGAATGTTTGCCTGGTGGCTCTTTGAATGAAATCAATACTGTAGTAGGTGGCAACGTAACACTGTTGCACATACTTAGCTAGTACGATTCAGGGGTCGTCATCTAGGACCACCCAACGTCCACTCCAGACACAACTAAATAGTGGTGGGAAAAAAAAAAAGACTCAATTTTTAGAAACTCAGTAAGTATGTCATGAGTCACATAAAACTTGTGTTCAGTGTAAAAATTGATTCTGGCTTTGCATGAGTTGCATATAACTCATGCAGAGAAAATGATAAAAATAATAATTTTTTATTACATTAGAAAGGATTGTTTTGTTTTTAAAGATTTTATTCTATTTTCATAATAAAACACTGTGGCCTCAAGGAAATATTTTTTTCCTATTGTGCCAGTAAATGTGTTAATTAGCTTGTTTATCTGCCTCCCTCCCATCTATTCATCCAGCCATCCAGCCAGTCAATCCATCTATCTTTCTATCCATCCTTTGCTAAACTCATACTCTCATGATTTTAACTGTCACCTATTTGCTCATGATGTTCCAACACTCATCTTTATTTCTAATGACTCTTCTGAGTTCTAGACAGCTCTACTTCAGGTGTCCAGTGGGCACTTCAACATGGTCAAAGCCAGACCCATTTTCTTCATCTTCCTAATCCAAATTTGCTACTCATGTTATTTCAATTTGTGATATCACCATTGGACAATGGCTTGGACAATTGCTTCCTAACTCGTCTCTGGGCCTTCTTGGCTTTTCTCTATTCACATCCAGTGTTCGTATTTCTGCCAGATTGATCTTTCTAGACATAAGTTGATCTCTTACTGTCCAGTTCCATCTTTCAAAGGGTCCCTATTTCCATCAGGATAAATCTCAGCCTGCTTAACTACAACATCTTCTGTTTTGGCATTAATACTTTTATCCCTAACCTGCTGTGTGATGTGGTCAACCTCTGTTCCTTCTACTTACAATTGTTTTGTGCCCTTTATGGCTTAGATGACTCCTAATTATTCAGTGACACACAGCTCTAGGGGCATTTCAGGGAGTTTTCCTAGACCTTGGGATAAGGTCTCATTGGGTTCCATAGAACTCTTCACATACCTCTGTTGTGGCCCCGAGCATTTAGGAACTATTACTTGTGTGCTCGTCTCTGCTGTTGCCAGTTCCTCCATGTTAAAAACGGTGTGTGTGTGTGTATTTAATCATAGTGCCTGTTGTACTGCATGGCACACAGTAGACTTGCAAAGACCATTGAAGTGAACTAAGCCATCCTGGCACATTTTTCTATTGATACCACACATACGGCCTCACTCCCTTGGGCACAATTGAATAAACACCAAATTCAATAGTGCTCCATTTATCTGAACTCTGGGCCAACCATCTTCCTTCTGCAGACACATTCTTTCTTCAGGTATGTTAATACTGTTGGTTGAGTTATGGCTTTCTCTTAGAGCAGTGACATTCCAGTTATGTCTCTCTAGGCTGCATGCTAGTATCTTAATTGGATTTTGCATTCCTTCATTCATTAGTTCACTGTTCTATTCATGGAAGGCTGTATGTCTAAGAGGCATCTACAAGGTTTTCAGCAAGACCTAGCCCTTGGTATTCTTGGCCTTCGTTGTGGTGCACAAAGTGTGAGCCTGCTGGATGCTTCCATGGGTGGGGTGTGTGTGTAAGGTGCCAGTGGCAGGGGTGGGCAAGAACACTAAAAGCTAAGTCTAATCCCAGGCCAGTCCCTCAGGTTCTTGAGAACAGTCTAGTGTAGAGGTTAATAGCTCTGGTTTTGGAGTGAGGCAGATCTGGTTTTGAACTTCAAGTGAATAGTTTAGCAGACAATTTTCTTACTGGGAACCTCTTCATCTGTTAAATAGGGGTAATAGCAGGACTTATAGGGGTTGTTTAGAGCATTAAGAAAAGGACAATGTTGAAAAGTGAGAGGCAGGTGACAAGCATAGTCAACGCTGGTGACCTCATCATTATCAGTGACATCATTTCACAATAATGAGTGCTCTGGGTCTGCACTTGGCCTGATCATCCTTTGGGTCCTTCTCTCCTTAGTATGTGATTTAGTCACCAGTGCTGGGAACCTGAGAAAGGCCTGTGGACATCCCGAATGGCAGTTGCCTTTTTCTGCTTCCTCTGTGAGGAAATGCTTTGGGTTTTTAGGGATTCTATTTATACAGGGATTATTTAGCATTTTTATTTTCTGAAGGTACTGGCATAGCTTCAGACTATAATTCTAAAGAGGAGGCGTTTAGCTGTGCCTTTCTTTGTTTGTCAGGAACATTTCTATAGATAAGCACCCTGCACAATAAATAAACTGCATTGTTATTACATTGCCTAGCAATTTACCTGTAACAGACGGCTGTGCCTGCTATAATGACATGATAGCTAATCCATACCCCTGCATGATTTTATCTTCTACAGGAGGAAGCTGGCAAGTTTAAAGAGGACACCCTCAAGGATTAGCTGGAGGAAACCAGTTCTGGTTTCTGTGTGCAAGTTTTTTGCCGGAGATCCACCGGAAGTCTGCTGCCCAGATTGTGAATGCATGCTTAAGTCAGGATCAATTACCTTAAGCTTCCCGTAAGTAGGTTCTACCTAAAGCTTCTGCAGGAAAGCAGGTTGCTTTCATTAAGGAAGGCTCTCTGTCCGCGAGTCTGTGTTTAATATAGAGGTTACATTTTTTTCTTACTGCATTAAAAGTTTAGGATATGCAAATAGCCTGTCATCCGACTAGCCCTAAAAGTAAATAAGAATTGCCTTCGACAATTGACAAATAACATTATTTTCATTTATTTAACTTCATATGTTCTTTTTGATAAGGCTTTCAAAGTGCTGTTGTTAGATTTAAAGGCAAGAAGTGTTTTTATAGCACCATAAAATTAGTTTGACACTATTTAACAAACACCAAAACAACTTAGAGTATTACCATAATTTTCAACATAAACTATAGAATTAGACTCTCAACTGCACCTTGTTTTCTTAGAGTCTGGTGTTTGTTTTTCTGACTAAACTGAAATCTGGAAGGAAAGGGTTGGGTTTGGACCTCTCAGAGGGCTGGAATCTGAGCCCGATTCCACTCTGGGCTTTAACCATTGACAGCCCTATGACCATAGATAAGTTATTTACCTTTTGTATAATTTTTTTGTTGTTGTTGCTGTTGTTACAAATCTTGTTGATGATATTACTTTACCCCTCCCCCCCCTTTTTTTTTACACTGATTGCATTTGTTAGGTAAAGTCCCTCTTACAATCATGTCTTGCCCCCAAAAGTACTTCAGCATTTTTTTAGTAATTGCTTTTTCAAATGGTCTTGGATACCTTTCATGGCTTAAGTATTACCGGATACTTATAGTAAGGAACAAGAATTGGTTCAGTTTGGGAAACTTCTCATGTTGCTTTCCCCTTTTCATTCCTCTGTGACTTTTCTCCCATGAAAGAAAATGTGTCTCATGCCTCCCAGTGCTGAGTTAGGTAGGGTGATCACTTGTTGGTGGACTGTTATATTGCTCAAAGCCAGAGATTTTTCAACTGATGTGCTGCAAAAAATTTTAAAGGCCATTAATTAAATTATTTTTGAAAGAAGTTCAAAGCACAGTAATTATATTCTTTTTTTCACTCTTTTTTTTGATCAACATAATTTAAGTGGGCCCTGGAAGTTTTGAGTGTACCATGAGATAGAAAAGGTTGAACAACACTGCTCTATTTCTGTCCATTCCTGTTCATTCCTGCACTACCTTTGTTGAAGGCTTAGAGAGAGCTGAGCATGCCACAGGCGTGATCTCATTTAACCCCCACCAAAATTATTATTATTGCCATTTTACAGGTTCAGAATTTGAGGCTTAAAGGGGTGAAACAAATTATCTGCATTCATGCAGCTAGTTGGTGTCAGACTCTGGTCCAATCTCTGGCCTAGACCCATTGGAGGGTTGGTAAGAGGTCTAATCATTGTCCACCCGGCATTGTGCACCCCTCAAGTCAACCTGCTCTCCACACAGACGCACAGGGCACTGTGGAGGGAGAAAGCCCAGCACCTCCTTTAGCCGCTGACCTCCGGCCCCATAGGCTTCGGATCTGCGTGATCTGGCTTCTGGCCCTCTCCGCAGTCCCATCTGTCCACACCCTCCTTGTGTTGTGCATAGCCTCCTTGCCATCCCTGGGATGTGCCTCTCAGCCTTTGTATATGTGCTTCCCTCTGTCTGGGACATCCCCCCCAGGTCCCTCATTGCCTGTGGTCCCAATCACATTTTCTTATCTGTTCCCTACCCCCATCTTCCCCTATGAAAAAAGCGTGTTCCCCACCCTACTGAAGTGGGATCTTGCTTTCTGGTGGGCGATTTCTATCTTTTGAGCCTCTGCTGCTTCTTCACCTTGCAGATCCTTTTGCTCCTGACCTTACATGAATCTGGGTTCCCTTGCTCAGTGCTCTCACAGCAGCCTGGCAGTTTCTCAATGGTGTGTATTGGGATTTAAGTTACAAACATTTTTATCTAGTTATTTAGTTAATGACTGTTTTGCCCCGACTAGACGTTATATGAAGACAATCATCTCCCCCTTAACTCCTTTTGTCTTCTCAGGGTCTCACATACCACTTGGCACATGGTGCTATTTGCTGTGTTGAATGGAAGCTGGGCTCGCTAAGGATCAATGCTGTGATTTCTTGGCTCTCTGCTATTCTCAGAGGAGAAAGCAGCATGTACGCTGTGTGGCCGCTCCCTCTTAACGTGTGTGTGTCTGTGTGTGCACACATGGCCTAAGTGCTCATGTCTGCATATGTGTGTGGCATGTGCACACACACACACACCCTCCATCTCTCCATTATAGGCCGCTGAACCAGGAAGGTGAAGAATATTTTTCATGGCGTTATTTTTATGATAATCTATTTCGATGGTTAATTTGGTTTAGGACACTGATTTATCACCAGTTTATAGATCTCTCTCTCTCGCTCTCTCCTTTTATTGTCCTATTTGAATTATAAGGATGGCATGTGTGAAATGGAACTTCTTGGCCTATTGTTCTGCTTCTCACGCAACCAGTGTAGTTCAGACAATAAAAAGATCTATAAAATTAATATATACACAGAGTGAGAGAGGAAAGAGAGGGACAGAGACAGAGAAAATGGGTACTGCTTTGGAATTGGATTCTACATTTATCTCTCTCTGGTGAGGTTCAGAATTAGAATATACATGTGGAGAAGGTACAAATGAGGTATGAAGGGTGTTGTCTAATGTGGAAAGACGTCTAGGAATTCTAGCTTTCCCATGTCACATGAAAACATTGTTGCTCTTGCTTTTCACAATTTTAAGGACTCATAACCGTTGGTCTAACTTTAGAAATATGTGCTACCAAGATATGACTATTGAAAAAATAAATCATAGCCCTTTTAGGTTATATATTATGTAGTCTGCTGGGTACATCCCAGTTGTATCACCAGTAAGCAATGAAAATGGATATTTGCTTGTGAATTTTTTTCTAGCACCTGGTGCCCATCTGGCAAACAATAGAAGTTCAATAGATTTTTGTTGGAAGAAAGTGTAAGTGAATGTGTAGCAGGAAGGAAAGGCTGGTTAAGCCTGAGGTTCAGTCCTAAGCTTGTTGATCCTCCACAGCGAAAGAAACAGGCCCTTTCCACCATCCTTGCTGGCAGTTGCACCACTGGATGTGTTTCTGGCCAACTCTTCTTCTTTCGTCTCTTGGCTTTCCTCCTGGTGGTGGTTCTCTACCCACCGGGCTTTTGACTTGTTCTTTTTAAAAGGCAGGAGGGAAATTCCAGTGGAGTACTTGATCCTGACAAAGTGTCCTCTGTGGGGAACACAGACAAACTACCATCCTCCCACCTCCTTGGAAGAGGAGGTGTTTTGAATGACCAGGTGGCAGCTCACAGATGTGATTTCACTTGAGGTTCTTGGATTGACTATTTATTGCTATGCTTGAAATGATGTGGTTATTATTGTTACAAATATTATGATGCTGAGGAAGCCAGCTTGCAAGCACTGACAGCTGCATTGTTTACAAACATAATTAATGAGGTGATTTTTAATATCAACAGCTCAGCACCAGCCTTCCTAGAGACTGTTTATGGCCTGGGCCACCGAGCCATTTGTAACTTCCACAGCACTTGTATGACGGGGCTGCCTCCTAGAGTCATTTCCTTGGCTGGGACCTGGTTTATTTTGTGAATGATGAAAACAAACCTTTTCTTGTTGTTGATGAGGGATGGTTTACATCTAACAAGTCCAGGTCTACCAAAAGATAAACACAGGGATACTTTCCTAAGAAGTGAAGGTATATTTCTTAGCAGCTAGTTTCTGCATTTATGCCTACGTCATCCAACTGAGGGGGACTGGGAAGGAATAGCAGCACATTCTCTTTCTCAACATAGACATGTTTTGTGTGATATGTTGCTTCATAAACAACAGTGATATATCAGTACTTGGAAAAATGGCTTATCCTTCAAACAGGCTTTGATACCTATGGCCTAATAATTGAGGCCTAGTTCATGACCTCGGATTTTATTCCATTTATTTTATTCTATTTATATTTGGGTAATGGATTTGAACAAAAGATTTTCTCTTCTGTAAATCTGGCCTGCTGTAGCCTTTGGAAATGGGCTGTAAAACAAGTCACTCTTCCTTGATAAGTAATAGGTGGAATGTATCTTTTTGTCTTTAATTTTTGCCTTGTCCTCCTGACTCTGAACTTTGAGGTTCTGTCAATGATTAGAAGCTGGTGTACCCAAATTCAAGAGATAAGGCTATCCCAAGCAAATAGAGGAAAGACTTTTCTACCTGAACAATAAAATGGAAACTAATACAGGCCCCAATATATTCAAAAGCAAGAAAATGGGTGCCGGTCTCGTTTTCTGGCTTACTTCTTGTATTTCAGAGGATGGAGGATTTAATATTAATAGTTTAATTTCTTGTCTCCTCTCCTACACAAATTATTGTTTTTCTAATCCGTCTTGACCATGGAATTGTGTAGTTTTATCTGTTCTATAAAAGATAATAAGTTAGAAAGAGGTAAAAAGATAAAAATTAATAAAAATGACCTCAGGTAATTAAAGCCTACCATCTTGCATTTTTCTTATAATGTCTAGGCAAATGCTTCTGACACATAGTTCATGATCCTGGCTCTAAGAATCCTTGTTTATTACTTGAATACATTTCTGGGATCTCTAGAAAATGGGTGATGAGAACTCAGCAAATGCCCCAGGTTTCATACGTTTAGCTGTTGAGTGAAAGTGTTCTTTTATTACAATTCCACATTTGCCAAGCATCTGGGACATACGCCACCTACCCTCAGGGATCTTACCCTCTCTTAGAGGGGATATAAACAAATCACTAAGATCTATCTCTGTAAGTGCACTAATATTCTTCTAAGGAGAGTTGTTTGTTTGATCTGTTTGACTGGTGGGATTTTCATTCTGCTGATTATAGTGACGAATAGTGAGGAAAAAGGAAGATGTCAGAGGGAGCTAAGTTCATGTATGTAGGAAAAGTCATGATGCTACTAGCAGGACAGGAGATAATGAATTTAGAAAGTACGAGAAGGGAGCAAGAGAAAGGGGGACCTGGAGTATGAAGAAATAGTCAGAGGAAGAGTTTGAGGGACCAATTGCCAAAGTGACTGGGATTCTGGGGACAGAGATAGCCAATGAAAATTTTTATTTGTTTAAAAAAATTGAGGCTCGGCACCTGTAGCTCAGCAGCTAGAGCGCCAGCCACATACATGGAAGGTGGCAGATTCGAGCCCAGGCTTGGCCTGCCAAACAACAATGACAATTACAACCAAAAAATGGCCTGGTGTTATGGCAGGCGCCTGTAGTCTCAGCTATTTGGGAGGCTGAGGCTAGAGAATCACTTAAGCCCAAGAGTTGGAGGTTGCTGTGAGCTGTGACGCCATGGCACTCTACCGAGGGCGACATAGTGAAACTCTGTCTCAAAAAAAAAAAAATTGAGATATGACTGACATAAAGTACACAGATAGTAAGCGTAGAGCTCAATGCATTTTTACATATGAATACACTTGTGTAACTACTATCCACATCAAGATATAGAATGTTTCCATCACCCTGGAAGCCTCTCTCATACCCATTCTCCCCAGTCAGTAGCCTAAGGGTGATCATAATTTTGCTTCTAGCCCCACAGGGTACTTTCACATGTTTTAAACTTCACATGTGCAGAATCATATAGTACCCATTCTTTGTTTCTGACTCTTTCACTTGGCATGTGTCTATGAGATTTGTGCGTGGTTTTGCGTGTATCAGTAATCGATTTTTTTCATTCTTGTGTAGTATTCTATTGAGTAAATATACCACAATTAGTAGTTATGCCCATTGTCCAAGTTAATAGACCATCAGAATGTTTGCAGTTTGGGAACTCTGTGAGCGATGCTGCTGTGAGCAGCGCTGTGCCTCTTGTTTCTGTCAGGTGTGTGGGGGGAGAGCACTTGCTGGGTTAGAGGCAGCATGTGTGTGCCTAGCTCCTCGGGGTACTCCCATTCTCTACAGTAATGGAAAATGTTCCAGTTGCTCCCTATGTTTGGAAAACCTTAGGGAGGACTTCAGGAAGTCTTCTGGGTGTCATGTGGCGTAATTTCCTCTTTGCTGCCCTTCATGAGGCTTCAGGAAAGACCCTGAATTTGGAGTCAGATCTGCGTTGGATTCTTTGCATTCCTTGTCAAGGGCAGCAATCCAGGTTCCCCTGGGTTGGAATCCTGGCTTTTCCATTGACTAACTGGAGATTCTTTAAGCAAGTTAGATTTTGCTTCTCCTCCACCCCCGCTTTTTGCCTTCTGAGCCTTTTATTCTTCATCTACAGAATGGGAATCAATCAGCATCATTGCATAGGGTTTTTACAAGGATTGAATGAGGTAGCATACCTAAGTGCTTTGCACAGAGCCAGGCACATGAAGTATTAAAACAAAAAAAAGTAGTTTTGTTACTATTAACTGAAGTGAGAAAATTCCAAGGGAAGGGTGTGTGTGTGTGTGGGTGGGTGGGGGGCGCTTGGGAGATCTAGGGCAGCTCTTTGTATCTGTTTGGAGACTTTCCTTTCTCAGCTAACTCTTAGAAGAGGCAACAATTCCCTAACCCATAAGTCTGTACCCCTTTCCTGCATCCTGGTAGGCAGCTGTGACTTTTCAGGCATTGCATTTTTAAGCCTCGCTTTTATGAAGACATGGGCGTGCTAAAGGCAGCCTTGTCAGAGGACACCGTCAACCACCACCATAGTCATTTTAGAAACAAGATTTACAGTAAGCAGAATCTCCTCTCAAAGGAGTTTGGTAATATGCAAGGTAAGAGATGACTGAGGAAAACAGCTTAAAAAAGAAAAAGGGGGGGGGGGAAGGAAGAAAGCCTATTTAATTTTATGGTTGATGCAACTTGTTACTTGTGTGTCCTGCCAGAATAAATCGGATCATCTGATTTTCAAATTGCTGGGTCTATTGTTTCAGAAATAGAGGATGTAAATAATTTCAGTGCATTCTCCCGGATCTGGACCTCTCTGATCCAGAACTGTTATCGGCATTAGCATAATTTATGGTGCTATCTAATAATGAAATCACTGAACACTGATTGTACAGCTTCTTAAAGCTGTAATTATTGCTCATTAGGAATGGATTTCATATTGTTTGCTCCTGGCATATAACAAGTTACTGAAAGGGAAAAGTTGTCAGTAGAAGTAAGAAACTAGCAAAGGCATTTCTTTTTTGTTCCTGAATATTCTCTCTGATGAATCTGTCTGAAATGTTATTATCTTCCATAATAACAGGGAACAACTGGCCATGCCATTTATTCTCATATTTCTTCTTTAAGGAACATCTTAGCTTCACATTGTACCTGTTTTTTAGTCCATGAGGTAGTAAGGATTCAGGAAATGTTTGTTGACTGAGTGAATGTGTGAAGAAAGCAATGAATGAAGACAAAAGCCACAGTTTGGGCAAGTTATGCTCTAAGCTTTGTCCAGCTCAGAGCAGATATTAAGGGAGGTGCCCAGTAAGCTCATCCAAGAGGTTGGAGTTGACAGCTTTTCAGAGGTGTGAATCTGATCTAAGCTTTAGCTTATTCATCATAGAACATCTTAAATTATATTTTCAAAAATTACAGAGCAATCAGTGCTTGATTTTTACTCTGTAAAAGATCAAAACAATATGTATATGGACACATATTGAGCAAAATATGGGGTGACTCTGGTTGCTCCTCTTCCTGAGGCAATGGCTGTTAACAGTACAGTATACGCTTCCTTTAGGCCCTGCTCTTTCTGGCAATATTAAGAATTATTGCTCAGGATAATATAGAGGAAAAAAAGTCTGCTTTTTTTTTTTTTTTTTTTTTTTGCTAGTAGGTCCCGTACATAGATATCCTGGGGTGAGGGCAGGGGTGGTTTTAACTCTAAAGCTGTGGTGGTTTATTTATTTTATCC
>CAUYPK010007009.1:0-10519 GCA_963574355.1 Loris lydekkerianus | reverse complement strand
AGATACCATCTAACTCCAGTAAGATTAGCCCATATCACAAAATCCCAAGACCAAAGATGTTGGCGTGGATGTGGAGAAAAGGGAACACTTCTACACTGCTGGTGGGAATGCAAATTAATACATTCCTTTTGGAAAGATGTTTGGAGAACACTTAGAGATGTAAAAATAGGCCTGCCATTCAATCCTATAATTCCTCTACTAGGTATATACCTAGAAGACCAAAAATCGCATTACAACAAAGATATTTTGCACCAGAATGTTTATTGCAGCCCAATTCACAATTGCTAAGTCATGAAAAAAACCCAAGTGCTCATCGATCCACGAATGGATTAATAAACTGTGGTATATATACATCATGGAATATTATGCAGCCTTAAAGAAAGATGGAGACTTTACCTCATTCATGTTTACATGGATGGAGCTGGAACATATTCTTCTTAGTAAGGTATCTCAAGAATGGAAGAAAAAGTATCCAATGTACTCAGCCCTACTATGAAAATAATTTTTGGCTTTCATATGAAAGCAATAACCCAGTTATAAGCCATTGTTTTTTTATCTCCTGGATTGTTCAGACCTTTGGGGTCTACTGGGAAGTCCTGTGTGTCAGGAGTCCAATCTTTCCTGGGCAGCAG
Source organism: Loris lydekkerianus (assembly GCA_963574355.1). Lineage (NCBI taxonomy): Eukaryota > Metazoa > Chordata > Mammalia > Primates > Lorisidae > Loris > Loris lydekkerianus. Next base: position 9,887 of record CAUYPK010007009.1, on the reverse strand, counting down.
AATGTGAAAGGAGTGGAGCCAGTTGTTAGTAAAAGGTGATGTAGTTTCTAAAACCATCCATTTCCAGAATCATTCAGCACTGCATATTTTTAATTATTATGAAATATCCTTAGTATGTCTAATTTAGTGGAAACATTGAACTATCTGAAGTCTGTGACCCACCTGGCACAGGGTCAAATCTAAACAGACAGGAGCACAGAAGCCAGGATCCAGAGAGAAACACGGGGCAGAATGAATTTGCAGGTCACAGAGGGGCCCTGAGCTTATCTCAGGATGAAATCAAGTTTAATCAGAGTTTCGATGGCCAGTGGAGCCAGGATGACATGTGTATTATGCAGAAATGTATAAAATAGAAAGAAAATAAGCCAGCAATTTGACAGTGGTCTACTCTTCTTATTGGGATAGCACTAAAACTATAATTAGAACAAATACTCTCTGTCCCTTTTGAATATGTACTTAATTGAAGTTCTATATAGAAAAAAGTATTTCCTATAGTGACATCAAAATTAGAAAGTTGACATTACATACAACATGCTGGAAAACAGGAGAAAGAAAAAAGAAAAACAACCCTGTAGGTCAGAACCTTATTAATTCTAAGCCATGATCTTCATTACGAGTTAAATTTCTCTATTTTCAATTCATTTTCTTTATAATTAAAGTGGCATAAGGATGCTGAACTTTCTCATTGAAATTGTGATGAGGAATATCTAATCAGTTTCACAATGTCAACTGTGTTTTCAATATTAATAACATAAATGGCTTTTATGATAAAACAATTGTTTCCCAATTGAGTATTAGGTTTCTCATAATCACCTCATAAGAATAAACTATTGACAAAATTAAGAGCTAATGATAAAAAAGATTCTTACAATTATTTTCATCCTTATAAAAATAAATGACACCTAATCAGTTTTAAAAATACAATTGATATTATGCATGTTATAAATTAAAAATGTAGGTACTATGTATTATAATTAGATACTATTTATTATTCCTTATAGCAATTTTTTTTCCCTCGGACTTTTGATAATTTACTGACAAATGTATTCTCATTTTAATAGGTAATATATATAGTGAGAGCCACAATGCCTGGTTTGTGGCCATCCAAAATATTTTATAACTTCCTAATGTTGTACCTTGAATTACTGACTGCTGTTTTCTGCCCCACCAATGAAAATGTCTGTAGAACTTTAGACGAAGCACTGTTGGTTCTCTTCTTCGACCCCTGGATCAGGGATGCAGATATAAGGATTCATTTGATGTTTTCTCTCATCCTTTTAAGTCTCCTATAAGGCTTCATTAGAGAATTAACAAAAAAAAAACCAAAATTTAAAACTCATCTAGTATAACTCTACCATCTGCTTTATTGCTACCTTCTATTTCTATCCTCTAGTTAAATATATTTTTTTTTTTACCATTATCTTCAACAAGAATGACTTATGCAAACTCACGCTGAAAGAAGTAAAGCTCAGATTAGAATTTCTTATGAGTACAATTAGCATCCGAGTAGGATTAAGAGTTTTTATATTTCAGTTGCAACAGTAGAAAATATAAAGAGAATGTCCGTCTTTGATGCTTTCTCTTTTTCTTTCTCTTTCTATCCTCTTTCTGTCTCTTTTCCTCTCAGTCCCTGCCAGACACACACACACACACACACACACACACACACACACACACACACACACACAGTTAAACTTTGTAGAGTATAGATCTAGTATCCTTTTAGCCAGAATCTCAATATTATCATATTCATTCTGGTTTTCCCTAAACTAGCAACAGTGGTCTCTTTGAATTTTCTGGAAGGACTCAGGTATGCTCCTGCGTCAGGCCTTTGTTGGCTTGAGTGTTTTTATCCCAGTTTATGATTTATAGTCTTCATTCTGTGTAGGCTTTTTTTGTTTTGAGACAGAGTCTCACTATATAGCCCTCGATAGAGTGCTATGACGTCACAGCTCACAGCAACCTCAAACTCCTGCGCTTATTAGATTCTCTCCCCTCAGCCTCCCAAGTAGCTGGAACTACAGGTGCCCGCCACAACGCCCAGCTATTTGTTGTTGTTGTAGTTGTCATTGTTGTTTGAAAGGCCCAGGCTGGGTTGGAAGCCGCCAGCCCTGGTGAATGTGGCCGGTGCACCAGCTGCCAAGCTATAGGCGCAGAGCCTATGTAGGTATTTTCCGAAATCTTATCTGCAGTTACCAAAATCCACAAATGCTCAAGTCCCTTATAATATAAAATGGTCTAGTTTTAGTATATAACCGTTGCATATCCTCTGGTATCATCTCTAGATTACTTAATACCTAATTAAAAGTAAATGGTATATAAATAGTTGCTATATTGCTTAAACAGTAATGAGAAGAGTCTATACATGCTCTGTATAAATGCAGCCATCCATTTTTTAAAAATATTTTTGATTGTGATTGGTTGAATCTTGGATGCAGAGCCCGTGGATGTGGAAAGTCAAGTGCACTCCCTTCCAGACTATATAACGTCATCTCTTCTTTCTATGTTTTTTCTTAACAACTATTGACTCCTGGCTTCCCAGTTCACATCACAGTTCTTCATATACTTTTTTTTTAACTGTGAGACTAGATTAGGCTAAAATGTGAGCTCCATGAAAGTCGATATCTTTCTTTCTTTATTTAGCATTAACCTTCTGCCAGATATGGCACCAAAATTGCTGCAAAGACAATTCATGCCAAATGTAGTGGAGGGAACCTATTTAAAAGTGCTTTTCTACAGACTCCATAAACTGACCCCTAAAAGACCACTTTCCCAGTAATGGTAGAGTCAGTACTGTCCTGACCATGTCCAGAGGCCATTCTACATTTAGAAGAAATGCATGTAATTTGGGAAAAGAAGCATTTGGTGGAAGGTGGGAAAATTACATGAGACATAAAATCCCACTCACACATATCAGGTTTTATGTAAAATTATAACAGTCAATATAAAAAGAAATGTTATGAATGCTGAAAGAATCGTTATACAGAAACAAAACTATAACATCTGAAATTCACACCATGATGATCTACTAAAGTCTGAATTACATAGAAACACTGAAACCTTCTCCTCTCAACCAACCACTGCACTGTAATCAGCCAAGGGCACTTTCTCGTCATACCCACACCACATAAACATGGCAGTCTATTCATTCTTTATAAGTCCTCAGAGATACTTTCTACAGGCTTAGGGACTGGGCAGTTAGTGCCATAGTTGGTGCTGGGAGTCACAGGCATCCCTGAAAAAGAAACAGGGTCTGAAACAAGATGTCCCAAGCAGCTGTGATTTTGCCCTCTAGGTAACATCTGGCGCTGTCTAGAGATGTTTACAGCAGTCCCATATAAGGATGGAGGTTGCTCCTGGCATTTGGCAGGTAGAGGACACGTAGCACTTTGTAACATCACCTGTTTTCTATTGATTGACTCTAATAAATAGTAGCAGATATATAACAGGAAATATTAAAGGAGAACTTTTCATGATGAATTTTTCCCTGAAACTTTTTCATTTAACTTGATTTTTATACCATTATCCACTTCCAAGAGCAAGCACCAAAAAGATTTGCAAGTATATCTTCTATCTTCCTCTTTCCAGCAGAATTCTTACATGAAGGGATAAAGTAAATGAAAACATGTATGATATAAGAAGTGACTGCTTAATTCACCCAAATTAGTGTAATTCCTGGGAATGGTTAGATGCTTGTATTTAAAGGAGCCATTTAGATAATTCTTAATGTCTAAGAGAAACTAAAGACACCATTATGTCGTCACTAAAGCTTAAACAGGAAAAGGAATAGGAAAAGAAAAAAGTTGAAAAAGTTTTATTATTTAAATTTCACCTCTCATGGCTCAGCACCTGTAGGCTAGAGTGCCGGCCACATACACCCAGGCTGGCGGGTTTGAACCCAGCTCGGGCCTGCCAAATGACAACACAACACAATAACACAACAACAACTACAACAACAACAACAACAACAACAACAACAACATAGCTATGTGTTGTGGCAGGTGCCTATAACCCCAGCTACTTGGGAAGCTGAGGCAAGAAAATCGCTTAAGCCCAGGAGTTTGAGGTTGCTATGAGCTGTGATGGCACAGAACTCTACAGAGGGTGACATAGTGAGACTCTGTCTCAAAAATAAATGAATGAATGAATGAATGAATAAATTCACCTCTCACAACTAAAGAGAAATCCTTAGTGAAACTATTCCCCCCTACACACAGTGTGGTTGTTGATGTCCATCTAGTTCATATATGATTTGGATTCTTAAAGTAGTAGCTGTTCTTCCAAAATGTTTATGAACAATAGTTAGGGCTATAGTATCTGTACATATGCTAAAGCTAAGTACCAAAAAAGGGGAATCACAAATATTTGGAAAGTAAACTAGGACATGAACTTCCATGAACAGCTTCTAGGTCAGCAAGGAGTCCCTGACTGAATAATAGCACTACAAATTGCCCCTGTTTTAATCCCCAGAAACTAAGAATAGCAAAAGGGACTTGGCAAATTCAATGGAGTATCTTGAGATGAGATTATCCTGATTATCAAGTAGCCCCTGATAAATGTCCCTATAAAAAAGATACATATGGAATTAAAGACAAAGAAATTATGAGAGAAGGAAGCCATGACCCAAAGAAGATAGGCTGCAACTGGAAGCTGAAGAAAAAAGCTAAACTCTCCTCTCAAAGCCTGCAGTAGGAGCCAGTATCGCTGACACTTTCACTTCATCCCATTTTACCCAATTTTGGATTTGTGACCTCGAGAAATACGAGAAAATAAATATTTTTTTAAAGCCACTAAGTTTGGCTAGGCATGGTGGCTCATGTTTGTAAGGTGGATTGCCTGAGCTCACAAGTTTGAGACCAGCCTGAGCCAGAGTAAGACCCCCGTGTCTAACAATAGCCAGGCATTGTTGGGGGGCACTTGTAGTCCCAGCTACTTGGGAGGCTGAGGCAAGAGAATTGCTTGAGCCTGAGTTTGAGGTTGAGCTGTGACGCCAGGGCACTCTACCAAGATGGATAAAGTGAGACTGTCTCAGAAAAAGAAAGAAAGAAAGAAAAAGGGAAGGAAAGGAAATAAAGCCACTAAGTTTTGTAGTAATTTGTTTCTGTAGCTATAGAAAACAAATGCACAGAGGTTATAAGAAAAAAATTTTAACACACAAAAAAAATTTTCAGCTGAAAATGATTAGAAAACTGTCACTGAACACTTAAGTTTCAATGTAACTAGGTGGATAGTTCTGCTACAAAAGATGTACGTGAAACACAAAGGCAAGTCAAACTAGATTTATATCCTTGGTATCATTTTTAGTTTTAGCTAAAATTCAGTGCCATCTGAACTAATTGATAAGGAGGGGGTTGAGTGCAGATCCAAAAACAAAATAAAACAAAACAAAAATCAGCAAGAAGATTGGCTGGTTCTGAATCTCAGAAAAAATGAATTCAGCTTTCATTGGCTGAAATTCTGCATTTACTGTGACATGAATGTTAGGTTTGGTGTATTTATCAGTCCACTAATCAGGGAAGCAGCAGCCGTGCTCATAAAGTGGGATCTTGTCTTTTGATGTTTTGTTTCCCCAATACCCATTCAGACAGGACTGGCCCCTGCGAATACCATGTCCTGTCCGTGTACTTATCTTACTAATTTATCATCTACACCAGGACACACTTGAGAACAAAACAGGGCTATGTCAGTTACTTTGCTAGAATAACATGCATTAAACTATATCTGCTTTATATATGAGGCGCTGCTTAAATGGTATTCTTTCCAACATGGACATCTAATCTTTAGAAAATGGGATCTACATGATTCTGATGTTACCTTCAGCAACTGTAAAGTAACATTTTCATCTTATGTTCGAAAACAAACAAAAACTATGATTAGAAATGAGGCAATCAGGCAACACAGTGAAATTCACATCTAATTTATTCTACAACCAACATTTTGATGGCTGATATAGTCAGAGGAATTGCAGAAGCACGTAGATTTACTAATTTTCATTTTTCCTCAATAAGTTTTGGTGAAATCTTTAGTCATATGTCTTTATAGAAGACATTTTCATACTTCTAATTTTAAGTGTATTTGCCTTCTTATTTGTGCTATGTCACTAGTAAATCTCATCAAAAGAATATTTATCAATAGAATTACGTTGTGCAAATTGTACAGCCCCAGGCAAATAATGTTGAACAAGATAAACAATGATCTTACTTCTTGCCTTACCGTAGTCACTCAGGAGATACACATCTCAGATTTAATTGCAGACAAAGAGAAAAGAAATAAAAAACCTGACATGAATTACTTGGTTTAGATTTGACATTAATGTCCATCTATTACTAAGAAGGGATTTCTACGCATACTGACAGCACACACACACATACACTGTTCAGGAATCCACAGATCAATATATTTCATCTCCTTTCTCAGCCCTTCATAATGTTTTCCTACCTAAATCTGAGCTAAGACAGAAAACTTTTTATTAGTGAGAATTGCAAGTGATCTCCCTAGATCCTGAAAACGTATGAATTTGTTCTTTGTTGCTATTTGTAATTTGAAGAAGTTTACTATTGACAAACCTAGTTAAGTTCTCAAATACTCTTGTTTCTGTTATGAGGACAAAGAAAGGGATTTCTTCTATTGATTCTTTGTTGCTTATAATTTCCCCAGCTTGATAGTTAACTGGCATCCTGACTTTATTTTTCCGGTTGCCGTTACAGAGATCCCATGGCATTTCCATGCATTCTGTCTCAATGCACAAAAAATTCCTTTTGAGAACATGCAGATGACCAGAACTCTTTCAAATGAAGTGCAAAATTTAATTGTTTCTAAAAGGCTTGATATGCACTATCACCCAGTTAAATTTTTATCAAAAAAAAATTACTCTCTATGGTTGAATAGTAAATTTAGAAATATGAAGAAATAAATTTCAGTTTTAAAAAATGATCTGCCTTTTTTTCTTACTTCACTTCATTATAATTGGCCAAAAATTTATTTTTAATACATGTATCCTATCTCTTTAGTAATGACGTTGAGAACTCAGTGATGGCATCCAGGGTGAATGAATGAACTGAACTTTAAAATGATCCAGATTGACCCAGAAGAGCACATTGTTCCTGAATTCCCTCATTAAAACACTTGATATAAAAGATATATGTAAGAAATATCTGAAAACATTATAAAATTTCTTAGGGTCACCCCAAGAGAGAATCATGATTTATATCATGATGAATTTTGTATTTTTAATATAGTCCAACTTGACCTTTTTTTTTTTTTTTTTTTTATTAGGGCCAAAAATACATCTTAAACTCATACCCAGTAATACAGTAATACAGTGAGGTCCTTCAGGAAAAATTGTTTCTACTCATGCCAGATTATCATGTTTAAGAGTTTTATTTATTTTGTATTTCTGTATTATTACTCAAGCATATCTGTGCTGGCCTTCTACTTAATGAGTAATACAATTTTCATGTTGATTTTTAATTTTTCTCATGCAAGAAAATTTTCTAATCAATGATCTAAATTTTTGTAAGAATCAAAAATCAACAATATAATTTCACCAAATTTCTCAGGTTAGAAAATTATTTTTGGAAGCATGCCTCACTAGGTATATACGAACCTTAAAAACTAAAAAGTAATGTCATTTAGTTGAACATTTATTTTAGTCAAAGCTGAGAAAAATTACATTATTTTGCAGTTACAAAAATTTATAAAGACAAAATAAAATTAATGTGATTTATAAGACATTTGTCAAGAAATTGAGTTGTAAGAGATACTTAAGAAATATTCAGCGTGGTACCTGTGCCTCAGTACGTAGGGCACTGGCCCCATATACTGAGGGTGGTGGGTTCGAACCTGGCCCCAGCCAAACTGCAACAAAAAAATAGCTGGGTGTTGTTATAGGCACCTGTAGTCCCAGCTACTTGGGAGTCTGAGGCAAGAGGATCAGCTAAGCCCAGGAGTTGGAGGTTTCTGTGAGCTGTGATGCCAGGATACTCTACTGAGTGCAATAAAATGAGACTCTGCCTCAAAAAAAAAAAAAAAAAAAGTATAGGGAAAACTCTTGAAGAAATTGGCCTGGGTGAATATTTTATGAGGGGGACCACCCAGGCAATAGAAGCAGCATCAAAAATGCACTACTGGGACCCGATCAAACTAAAAAGCTTCTGCATAGCCAAGAACACAGTAAGCAAAGCAAGCAAACAGCCCTCAGAATGGGAGAAGATATTTGCAAGTGATGTCTCCAACAAAGGTGTAATAACCAGAATCCACAGAGAACTCAAATGTATTAGCAAGAAAAGAACAAGTCATCCCATCTCAGGCTGGGTAAGGAACTTGAAGAGAAACTTCTTTGAAGAAGACAGGCACACGACCTGCAGACATATGAAAAAATGCTCATCATCTTTAATCATCAGAGAAATGCAAATCAAAACTACTTTGAGATATCATCTAACTCCAGTAAGATTAGCCCATATCACAAAATCCCAAGACCAAAGATGTTGGCATGGATGTGGACAAAAGGGAACACTTCTACACTGCTGGTGGGGATGCAAATTAATACATTCCTTTTGGAAAGATGTGTGGAGAACACTTAGAGATCTAAAAATAGATCTGCCATTCAATCCTATAATTCCTCTACTAGGCATATACCCAGAAGACCAAAAATCACGTCATAACAAAAATATTTGTACCAGAATGTTTATTGCAGCCCAATTCATAATTGCTAAGTCATGGAAAAAGCCCAAGTGCCCATCGATCCACGAATGGATTAATAAATTGTGGTATATGTACACCATGGAATATTATGCAGCCTTAAAGAAAAATGGAGACTTTACCTCTCTTATGTTTACATGGATGGAGCTGGAACATATTCTTCTTAGTAAAGTATCTCAAGAATGGATGAAAAAGTATCCAATGTACTCAGCCCTACTATGAAACTAATTTACGACTTTCCTATGAAAGCTATAACCCAGTTACAACCTAAGAATAGGGGGAAGGGGGAGACGGAGGGAAGGGAGGGGGGAGGATGGGCAGAGGGAGGGTGATTGGTGGGATTACACCTGTGGTGCATCTTACAAGGGTACATGTGAAACTTAGTAAATGTAGAATATAAGTGTCTTAACATAATTACTAAGAAAATGCCTGGAAGGCTATGTTAACCAGTGTGATGAAAATGTGTCAAACAGTCTATAAAACCAGTGCATGATGCCCCATGATCACATTAATGTACACAGCTATGATTTAATAAAAATAAATAAATAAATAAATAAATACACAACCTCAAGGCTCTGATTTCATTGTATATATGGTGCATGGCAAGGAAGAGATGTATGTGTGTATATATAAATATATACACACATACTATTCATATACTGTATTTGTCCCTATGAAAAAGACAACTAGTATAAAGTTACAACTGAAACTCAGAAAGACAGTGTGTGCCTGAAACAAGCTCAGGTACTATAGTACCCAGGGATCCTTTAGATTATTCCATTTGTGTGTTGAAAGTTTCCTGTAACAAAAAGCTTAAAATATATACATAAAAGATAAGAATTCTATTTCCCAGGTGTAAGTAAAATGAACTTTATTATTTATGGGACATTTCAAACAATCAGCAGCATGAGGACAAATCTTCATTGTGCCAGTTTTCCTAAACTATCCTAAAAAAAAAAAAAAAAAAAAAAAAAAAAAAAAAAAATTTTTTTTTTTTTTTTTTTGCAAAAGCCCGGTTTTAACCCTGCACCCACCGTTTTTTGGGGCCACCGCCAAAAAACAAAAAAAAAAAATTTTTTTTTTTTTCTTTTTTTTTTTTTTTTTTTTTTAGGATAGATTAGGAAAACTGGCACAATGAAGATTTGTCCTCATGCTGCTGATTGTTTGAAATGTCCCATAAATAATAA
>CAUYPK010007008.1:0-65997 GCA_963574355.1 Loris lydekkerianus | reverse complement strand
GAAAGCTTTGTCTTCAATGTCAGAAATCCTTTCTTCTGCTTGCTCCATTCTGTTACTGAGGGATTCTACTGTGTTTCTCAGATCTTTGAGGGATGCAACTTCTTGTCTCAATGTATCAAAATCTTTGGTCATTTGGTCTTTGAATTTGTTTAATTCTTGAGTTATATTTTGGATTACTGCTTGGAGTTCTAATTCAATCTTATTTGCTATCCAGATTCTGAATTTGATTTCTGACATCTCAGCTATTTGTTTGTGCATGGGATCTTGTGCTGTGTCTGCCCTATTGATCCTTGGGGGAGTTGATCTACTCTGATTATTCATATTGCCAGAGTTTTTCTGTTGATTTTGCCTCATGATTGTTTTTCACCATTGCCTCTGGCCGTCCTCAGAGTTGGGGAGGTGTCTCTCCAAGATTAGACCCCAGAAGGATCACTCTATTGTTGCTGGATCTTTGTAGGGAGTGACCGTGTATAGTTCCTCTGGGGCTGCTTTAGCTACAGAGTTCTGGTTGTGGAAGTAGCTCTGGTGTGTGACACACCTGCATCCAGCAACAGGGCTGGGGGTTGTGTGCACGGTTTTGGGAGTGCCTGGGGCCCAGTGACTTTGGCACAGAAAGCCCAAGGCTCCAGCAGTCTCTGGCCAGGAGAAGGGCTCTGCGCAGAGGCAGGGAGGGCTCCAGAGGGCACATAGCTACCAGAGTCACTGGCCAAATGAACGGGCTAGTGTGGAGGGTGGAAGGACACAGGAGGGAGGACGCAGGGTTGCATGACTCCCGCAGTTCCTGGTCAGGGAATGCGGAGGCCCAGTGTGTGCGGGTCACTGGTAGGGGTTGCTGCACAGCTCTTATGGAGGTCTGGGCGGTGCCAAGCCCAGGAGTTTGAGGTTGCTATAAGCTGTGACATCACGGCACTCTACCCAGGGCAACAGCCCAAGGCTCCAGTGTGCCAAAACCATCTCACTCTGCCCCTAAAGATTAAGGCTGTAAGGCAGCTCACTCCCTGCATTTAGGCTGCTCAGTCATTAGGTTACTTTGTCCCGCCTGTTCCTTGCTCTGGAACCCTGAGGGCAGAGCTTGCTGGGGCAGTTCTTTCACAATGGCTTCCTGAGCCCAGCTCAGTGGCTCAGTCTGGGGCCCCAGACAATGCCCAAAGTTCTCCACACTCCTGCTCAAGCTCTCCCCAAGACAGTTCAACTGAGTGCCAAGTCCAAGAACATCAGAATAGTTTACATGTAAGGCCTTTCTGGTTTGCAGTCTCACTGCTGCTTGTACTTACGATTGCCAGCGTGATTAGGTCAATCAAACACACGCAACCACTTGCCAATTTTCCACTGTTTTTGTCGTCCTCTTGGGGTCCAGAAGTCCCTTGCTTGCTCCCTATATTTTCAAAGAGATGATTATAGGCAGATTCCGCTGGCCAGAGATGCCTGGAGTCTTGTCTCTCCAGACTCCTTATTCCAAATTGCAGGGAAGCTGCTACTTGGCCACCGTCTTTAATCCCAGAGCCATAAAAAGGATTTTAACCTGCTTATTAATGCCTTTCTTTTGCAATGATTTAGATGAAACTGGAGACCATTATCCCAAGTGACATATCCAAGGAATGGAAAAGCAAACACCACATGTACTCACTATTAACTTAGAAAAAAACAGTGAGCACACAGGTGCACAGAGGGAAGAAAAACTCAGTGGAAATCAAGTGTGGGGAGAGTATGGGCAGAAACCTACATAAGGGCACAATGAAGTCTAACTCAGTGACAGGCACACTTACCGCTAAGGCTCAAACATTGCAAAAGTGATTTGCATAAGCACAAATATTTGTGCTCCTGTAATATTTTGAAATAAAATTATCAAGTTTATTTGGAATGTAGGTTGGTACTCAATGTAACTAATTAAATAACATTCATGGAAAAAAATTCTTTTAAAGGGCCATTTGTTTTGAAAGTCCCACCATGATCAAAGAAATACACTCCCAGGAAATTCAGTGGATTGCACGTTTATAATTTGATCTTTGGGTAATATAATCACATTAGACTTTGCTCCAAATGTTCCTTCAACTAACAAGTTCAAGGATAAATTGCCCAAAATTTTGTTCCAAAAGAATCAAAATAGTGAATTCAAAATGAAAATATTTCATACAATATAAGTACAAGAGCTGTCTTTGTAAAATATTGGCATGACAGAGGCAGTTTCTAACTTCTAATTCCTCTACCTGTACACAAAACCTTTTCCTCTTCTGTCTCATATACAATGATTCATTCCAATTCCTATATTTTATGCTAACTTTGTTATAATATTTCTAGTGGGCCTCGTCATCATCATTTCATGTGTGCAAGTTTCCACCAGCTTTTTTTTTTTCTTTTTTTAATTTTAATTTTTTTGATTAATTCATATATACATTGATCATGAATACATTTATGCCTTTGTGGGATTCAATGTGTTGATTATTTGTACAAATTGGAGTGCTTATATTTTACTAATTAATATAGCTTTCACCTCATTTACTTAATCACAGTGTTAAGACATTTGTGTTCAATACTTGCTAGATTTGACTTGTACCCTTGCAGTATGCTCCATAGGTGAGGTCCCACCATTAATCTTCCCTCTATCGAACCACCCCACTCCTTTCTCATCCCCCTCCACCAGCTTATTAAAGACAAAAGTTTTCCTCAAACTTGTGACTCCCACACTCTTCTTTGGCTCTTACTCTGACGCTCATTCCCCGTCTAAAATCTAAATGACTTAAGCCCTCTCCCAGCAAGTTAGTAGAACACCAGGATAGTCATATTATTATTAATATTATTTTAAACATTTTCTCTAGTCTATTTGTAGAGAAGCATGGAGGATTGGCAGGCTTTTTGTTTTTTGTTTTGTTTTAAGGAAAAGCCTACACTCAGTATTTCCACTTCTTCACAACTCCACAGGAAATAATGCTGTAACCAATGTCACCAGATAGCATTTTGTGCATGGGCCAGGGGACTTCTTCCACTTTCCTTCATATTATTCACTATCATTTGCTCACTTACAGTGGGAAACCCTCTCTTCATTGCTATTTCCTCTATAGTACACCTTTCTAGGGTCTATCCTCCCTGGATTCTCTTTTTCAGTGTAATTTTCAGGTTTTTTAACTTTTTTGACCTGTTCCTTATCGTTTGGCCCTTAGTCTTTGTCTCTGTAGCCCTTCCTTATAAATCCTTCATTTCCTGGTGACAGTGCTTCCTAGTCACCATCATCCACTCTCCCAAACCTCCGTTCTCCCTGTGTTCTCGAGGGCAGGAAACACCATCCCCTCACATCCACTGAGCTGCTCCAAGTGGGAAGCAGAGCTGCTTTGACTGCTCCGTCTCCCTCACTTCCCTATACCCAATAGAGCTGGGTCTTACCACTCTATTGATGAAATTTATTGAGTGTATAAATCTTTGAATGACAGAATTGACAGTTGGAATTCACCTTCCCGGCCTTATTATATTTTTCTTTCTACTCCCTATCAATTCTCCCTCCAATCAAAGACAATGTCACTGAACAGACATGACTGTGTCTGCCTTTTAATTATTTAAGTATGTTTTAGCCCAGTAAGTTTTCCTGCTCTGCCTTGAGTCTTGAAATAATCTCTCAAATCTAAAGTAGGATTTTCTTCTAAGAATCCACAAAGTGTTTACTACCCTTTTGCCTCTCCTTTGTATATGTATGTTTATAGAGGTTTATTTACATATCTCCTGCCCCCTTACACCTAGGTAAGAAGCTCCTCAAGGGTAAGTGCTCAGATTTAATATAACCAAACTTCACCTCATACCATTGCAAATATAAATATTTCACAAATGGTTATGACGTTTTCACTTAATCAGCAAATAATTACTAGGGAAGATTATCACAAATTCTTGGATACTCTTGAGTATTCAAGTCAGGAAGGCTCTATAACTGTTTTGACCAATGAAATACAGCAGAAAAGAAATGATGCCACTTTCTGGGGGCTGGATCCTTAAAGGCTAGCATCTTCTACTTCCTGTATCCTGAAAACCTCATTTTTGAAACCCTGAGCTAACACAGAAGAAGGCCAACTACCCTCTGAAGAGACGTTGATGCTCCATGAAGAGAAAAACCAGCCCAGCTCAGTCCAGCTTTTAGTTCCTCCTCCCGCCAAGGCACCAGTGAAGCCTTCTTAGACCCTCCACACTGACTATCTGCCAATCACCAAGTGATGCCAGTCTACATACTGGGAGCAACAGAATCACCTGTACAGCCTTGCCCCATTTCCTAGCAAGTCATGAGTATAATAAAATAATTGCTATATTAAATTACCAAATTTAGGGTAGTTTGTTACATAGTAATAGACAAACATTTATGAAGTAACTACCACGTTCTAAGCATTCTTTGTAGTGTCTTCCTACACATTCTTACACATACTGTTGAAGACTGACAGCTCTGAGAGGGTACCTCATTTCTGTTTTAATATGCATTCTTCCTACCACAAGGTTCATTTCCGTTTCATATGTTTGTTGCCATCCAGGCTTATTCTTTTCTGAATTGCTTGCTCACAATTTTGCTCATTTTTCTATTATTTTGTTTGCTTTGATCTTAATGATTCACAGGACTCTTGTTAAATAATATTACTGGAAACCAGTCCTGTGTAAGACGTATGTACTGTAAATATCTTTTCCCAATTTGTGGCTTGTCATTTCCCTTTCTTTATGCTGTCCTTTGATGAAAAAGAGTTTTATTGAAGTCAAAGTTATCAGTTTCTCTTTTAAAGTTTCTTCTCCTTTCTGTTCTTTCTCTTCCTCTTCTCCTTTGAAACCCTAAGCTCATTTAAAAATTCACCTATATTTTCTCCTAAGCGTGCTTACAGTTTTGCCTTTACTATGTAATGTTTTTTGTAAGGCAAGCATGGAACAAAGTTTATTGAGGAAGATAAAGATAGGCTTACAAAGTAAAAAAGCTTACAAAGCAGGATACATTCGCCATAGACAGCAACCGGGTCTCCACTGCCAGGGCAGGTAGGCAAAGATGTCAATAGCATAAACTCTCAGTCCATGTCAAATTTACTAATTCATTTATTCTGGTAGGATTTGATCCAGGGATCTATTTTTTTAAAAACCATGAAAAAAACTTTTGTCCCAACACCATGTCTGGATCACTATACTTTGCTCAACGATCTCAAATGCCAGCTTTATCATAGATCAAGTATTCATACACACCATGGCTTTATTTCTGGACTTCCTAGACTATTTTTTTTTGGGGGGGGGTTGATTTGATAATTTATATGCCAATATCAAATTGTTTAAATTACTGCTTTATAGTAGTTTTTGATAGTAGGTAAGTGTAGCATCTTTTGATGCATCTGTCTTCTTGACCCTTTTGCTCCCCTGTGTAAGTTTTAGAATTAGCTTGTAAGTTTCAGATACATATAGCCTGGAATATTATTATTTAGCCATAAAAAGGAGAGAGATTTTATATCTTTGGTTACAACTTGGATGGATTTAAAGAACACTTTTCTATGTAAAATACCAAAAGATTTGAAAAACAAGCCTCACATGTACTCAACACTAATTTGAACTTGTAGATTGATAACAATGTGCTCACATAAGAGAAGGATTCAATTAAATCCAAGAAGGGAGGAAGGGTTGACAGGTCATCAGGTTCCTTCACACAGGAACAATGTGTGGGTGTACAGCACACTTGATGGGTGAGGACACAACTACAACTGGGACTTGACTTTATAAATGCGAACAGTGTAACCTAATTGTATGTACCCTCATATAAATCTGAAATTTAAAAAAAAAAAAACCTTTTCAGAACTTGGACTTGGTGGCGGTAAGTGAGAAGGCAATTGACTTGGGAGAATTTAGCAAACTGGCTAAATTTATTAACATTAATAGGCTGTTCATGGAATCTTTAGGGTCTTCAATGTAGACAAATATCTGTGGATAAATGCATGAAAATTTTATTCTTTTTCTTACCAATCCTTATGGATTTTTTGTGTCTTATTGCACAAACTGAAACTTTCAGGACAATGTTGAATAAATCTCAAGCAATAGTAGTCACCTTTCTTTGTTCACATTTTCAAAGAAAATGCTTGTAATGTTTCTTTATTATTTTGATATTTATCTTAAATTTTTATAGATATTATTAGGTTAGGAAATGCTCTTTTTAATTTTCTGTGAATTTTCTCATGAAAAGTTGTTGAACTTAATTGAATATAAGTTCTGTATTAAATGAAATGTTTGCAGTTTTCTTTTAATTTGTTTCCTTTAAATTCAGTAACAGATTTTCTGACGATAAACTAACCTGAATTTTTTAAATAAACCCAAAGTCCATGCTTTAATCATATCAGAATTCATTTTTAAAATATGTTGTTTAAGTTTTTATGATCTATAATATGTTCAGGAGTAAATACAGCCTATAAGTTTGGTTTATGATACTGTCCACTTGGGGTTCCAATATTAAAGTTATACACTAGGCATGTAATACTACTTCATGTAAAGAGAAACATAATCTGATTCCTAATTGCTTCAAGATCTCACAGGTAGAATTATCTTGGCCCAATATTTTCTTTAAAGGTATTTGGTCTCTGATTTAAAATATTAATGGTTATATATTACTCATGTTTTCCATTTATCCTTTAATCAATTTTGTTAATTTATATTATTCCAGAAATTTTCCCATTTCATCTGTTTCAAGTGTTTTGTAAAGTTTTTCATCCATAGTTATATCTGGTTTCTTATTCCGTTTTTGTTTATCACTTTTCTCCTGTGAAACTCAGTTTGTCTCCTCAAAGGACATTATGTATACTTTTCTATCCAAATAACTAATCTTCAGTTTTATTGATCCCACATTTTATGTATTTGTATTTATTTCATCATGTCTGCTCTTGCCTTTTCTAATATCTTTTATTTATATTCTCTAAAGTTGTCTTATTGTATTTTGTACTTAGCTTGTTCATTTTCAAATTATCTTTTTATATGATATTTAAAGATATAAATTGCTTAAAAAGTATTGCTTTAATTGTATCCTATGAGTTTTAATATGTGGAAATTTCATTTTTGTAGAATCCAACTTTTTTTCTAAATTCCATTATAAATTTTTCATGCACAGGTTATGTAGCTATATATTCTTAAATTTCAAACTACATTTAGAGATGTGCAATGGGTTTCTTACTGAACTGAATTATGGTCAGTAAAGGTGACCTATAATTTTTTGACATTTGCTTTATGGTCTAGTTTATAGTCAATTTTACAAAAATTTTTCATATTCTTAAAAATAATGTGTCTTATTTCATTGTTAGAATAATTTTATATTATAAAAATATTATATATCATATTTTATTATAATATATTATATAACATATAACATAAGATATATTATTTTATATAGTAATAATCATTATATTAAGCATATTACTTATCTTAACTTTTATCAATATGATCTAACAACTTCTGAGACAGATTTGCAAAAGTTTCATCATGATGATGTATTTGTCACTATATCCTAGTTCTCTCAACTTTTCTTCACATGTTCAATACTATAATATTAATTACATAAAATGTACATATGCATTCTATTTTAACCAATATTTAAGGCCTAGTCAGATCTAACAGGGTTTCCCCCAACTTCAGTATCTAAATTGTTTGGTGTTAATGTAACTACACTAGCTTTATTTTGGCCAATATTTACCTAGTGTAGCTTTTCTCCATTCTTTTACATCCTGTGTCTCCGTGTTGTTATATTTTGGGTGTCTTATAAACAAAAGATGACTACATTTTGTTTTGTTCTGTTTGCTCTGCCTGATAAATTCTGTTAAACTAGATCAATTAGTCCATATATATTGATTGGGATTGCTGGGCTATTTGGAATCACTTCTTCCAATTTATTGTATACACTGTATTTGTTCTGCATTTGGACTGCATTTCTTTCGTTTTTCTTGACTTATTGTAGAGAAAGGTTTCATCATCTTTCCTTCATTTTTCATTAATGGCTTAGATGTTGCAAGCTTTGTTTCTATTCATCTAATGGTTACACTACATATCCTAACATTTACATTTAATATTTAACATTTTTAGTTTATTTAACTCTAAAGTTAATCATCTCTTTATCTTTTTGGTAAACAATACCAAGAACTCTAACCTCTACCACCTCTTTTTTATTTTGTATGTAATAACTGTCTAACTTTTCAGTTTTTTTCCTTTTTTTTTTTTTTTAATTTTATTGTTGGAGAATCATTGAGAGTACAAAGAACCAGGTTACGCTGCTTGCATTTGTTAGGTAAAGTCCCTCTTATAATTTCTTCCCATCCCTAAGAGGTGTGTCACTCACTGTGACCCCCTATCCTCCTCCTTTCAGTTTTTTTCTTGATATTTTAACCCAACATAGGGAACATTACTGTTACCATTTTATAGTCAATTTTTATTACATATATGCCATTTTCCTTACTCTTCATACTTTCTTTTATTAATTTTTTTATACAATTATTCTTTTTATTCCATGAGTCCACTTTAAATATTCTAACTGATGATCTGTTTATAATAAATAATCTTGCTCTAATATTTTGAATAAAAATTACACTTATTTTTCTCTTATTACTGGGATATTATGTCAGTCTGTATAAAACTCTACATTGATATATATTTCTCCCAGTCTTGGAAAACATTCTACTTAGTCATAAATTTCATTAATGCTGTTGAAAAGTCAGTTGTCAATATCGCCTTCATTCATTAATTTATAATTTGTCTTTTCTCTTTGACTGTTCTAATAATTTTATCTTTAATATTATGCAGATTTACTACAGAAAGACATGTTGAGAATTTCTTTTCCTTTATAGCTTAGAATTCCTTTTGTCTTCCTTAATCTAAGAACTTTAATATGATTCAGATAATTTTTCAGATGTCATCTCTTTGAATATTGGCAACCAATGTTCTCTTTTGGAAAGACACTGGATTACATATATGTTGGACCTTCTAGAATACTCTTTATTATTTCATTTTCCTTTCTTTTTTTTTTTTTTTTTTTGCAGTTTTTGGCCAGGGCTGGGTTTGAACCCGCCACCTCTGGCATATGGGGCCAGCACCCTACTCCTTTGAACCACAGGTGCCGCCCTATTATTTCATTTTCATTATGAAATATAAAACACATAAAAATGAATAGTAGACAATTTTAAAGATTACTTCATAAATTTAGCTCTAAGACAAAAAATATAATATTGTTTGTTGGCACCCCAGAAACACCACCCTTCCATCATGTCCTTCTTCCCCAATTGTTACTTCTATATTCTAAAGGTGACTACTTTCTTGACCCACGTGTTAATTACCTTCTTGAGTCCTGTACAAATGCATCCTTAAAGACTTAATTTTGTCTATTATTTTGCTTTATGCAAATGAATCTTACAGAATGCATTCTTTTATGGCCAACTCATTTACATCAATGCTACTATTGTGACATTTATACATGTTGTTATAGGTAGCTGTTGTTTGTTCATTCTTGAATTAAAAATGCCTTAGGCAAAGCCAGCCCCAAATATCTATCTCACTGTTTTGGGTTTCATCCTCTTTCACTTTTTAAACTATTGGTAGTAATCTTATTCTATTATTTCAACAATGCTGTCAAACAGTTTCACTTTTAAAAAATAAGTTCTCTATTTTTTCAGTGTTCTTTAATGCATGATTAGTGCAAATCATTTAATATGTTCCTTTTCCCTTTTCCATTGTGCCCCATCCATTGAGTTTATAAATTCAATTATAGGTTCTTTATTTCTAGATGTTTATTTTGTCCATTTTCAAATCTTCCTGGTAAATTTTCATTCTTTTTGTCTTATTTTATTTGTTTAACTTCTACTGTCCTTTTAAAATTATTGCAAATATACTTACACATGGATTGAATGTTCTGTATTTTTGAACCTTCTGTCACTTGCTGATTCTACTGACTTTGTCATGAACACTTATTTTTTTGTACAGTAGAACCTATAAGATGACCACCCAAGTGACTGTAACAAATGGGTCAACATAAAGAAGTAGGCCTCTGTACTGACATGTAACATGGTGCATGTCCAGTCTATGAAAATTAGGTCAACTTAAGGAGGTAGTCAATGTAGAGGGTTGGTCAACTATAGAGGTTCTTGTGTTTGTGTGTTTTAATAAATTCATGTTCTTAGAACTTTATCTATTTAAGATAAAGTGCTAAATTGTAGTGTGCTTAAATTGTAGTATGTTCCTTAAAAAAAGATTTACATCTGCTCTGTCAGGTGCTTAAATTGTACCTCTGTCAGGTGTCTAAGGTCATTAGCAACCTGAGACATTTTGAAACTCAAATTTTATATTCATGTTTTATATTCATGTTTTGCTTTGTTTGATTTTCAGTCACACAAGAACATGAATTTATAGCCCAACTTACATCAGTGCAAGTTTGGAGTTAAGAATTTTCAGAAGAGACTTTTTCCTATTTCTCAGAGCCCAGGCTAAAGGGGGCATGTTCTTTACTGTCACTTCTCAAGAGGTGTTTTTCTTCCTAGTTTACTCGTTGAAAGTATAATATTACTCTTAGATGAGCCCAAATATTTGAGAAGGTGTTTTGTCGGACTTCATATCTTTCATAATCTTCTGGTCAGATCACCTGACACTTTCACATGATCCATTTAAACCTAGTGTTAGGCTACAAGGGAACCAGACACTTCTGGGTCAAATACCAAATCCAGAGTCCATTAATCTGTGAATTTATATTTTTGCATAATTTCTGACCTCTTGGGATTTCTTTCTTCCCATGCCAAGTTATCTATTATTACTAAGTTTATATATTTCAGCATTTTAGTTTTGCTGCACCTGAGGGGTTTTCTCTGAGTATCTAACTTACAATAGTGAAGAAATGGACATATAATAGTATATTTTTAGTATGGGGTTGGATTTTCTGCTGATTCAGTGACATTTCTTATAGGTAACTCCTTGGCGAGATAATTAACCAGATGTTGAAGGGAAAATTTATATCTGGAGAACAGAGCTGTTTTCTATAAGAAGTCAATTTACCCACGTGTTCTCAGGCCCATAGATGAAGCCTGATATAATTTTGAGCGTCTACAATATTTTTTTAACAAGTTGAATTTACCAGTCTGTTTAAATTCAAATGATAAACCAAGAGTATTCCATATTATTATAATAGATTCTTAATTTATTGCAGGGGTCTTATTAAGACCCTAACACAGCATTTATTTATAATTTAAGCAATTAAAATCCTTGCCATTGTGAGTGCTAATTTTTTGCTGCTCATAAGAACTTCTCTCACAATCACAATGAAAGAGAAAGGAGAGACTTGGTTGCTAGGGCAGGTGAAACAAAATCACAGAAGGTAAACATCTTGGGAACTATTTTCAGCAGATGCTACATCCTTTCAGTGACACTAAGACTGTGGCTGAATAACAACAACTGACTCTTTGGCACTATGTTTGCGATTTTCAATGCATTTTTATTTTTTTCTATAAGCATATTAAGGAGGTATATGACAAATTTTCAATTGCATATAGAACTTTCCCTGATGGCTTAGTTCAATAATTTCTTTAAATTTTATTTTTGTTTCATTAGTTTTAACTAAAATTTACATTTGAAAATATAAATTTGTTCCAGCGAAACAACTTGATGGGTAGAGAGTGAGGTCATGTATGCTACATTCAAAGGGATGTTTTTTCCTAAGTACTCTCTGTATAAATTTTGGTCGGTCTACATATTCTTTGATTAAACCAATATTAAATTTGCACCATTTTTTTATTATTCATTTCTTAGTTCAAATGAAATTCTCTTTTAAAAATCTCTTAGGTGCTACATTTTATATTTGCATTAATTTTTCTACTTTTAGAAATATGTTTAGAAAAACATTCTAGTAATAATAATACTACACATACAATATTAAAAAAAAAAAGAAATAACAGTACAGTAAAAATTATTCAGATTTCTACTACCCATACACATATGTTGACATCTGTTTCATTTTCACTTTTACTTATTTTAAGTTGTTTTATAAAATTGAGTTATGTGCTATATATATTGTTTTATATTACATTAAATTCACTCTTAACATTTTTCTCTAGTCATTAGAAATTTTTTCAGGAAAAACATGTCACAAGTATTTTTATTTTCCATTTTCTATTATCATTCATTCGTTGTTGACTCTCCAGGTTGGATTCCAAAAGAGAAAACTTGGTTTAGTGAAGGCTCTTAATCCCCCCTACCTCATACTCTTTCTTCCTCAACCTCCCTGATTTTCCTCCTATTTTATTTCTTAAAGATAAGGTTCTATGGCTTTCTATGCTCCAAAAGATTTAACTAACAATACCTTATTTTCCCTATCAAAACTTCCTCTGAAAATCTGAATTACTACGAAGTGTTATTCATAGTACTTGTAAAAACTAAGACTAACATTGTTAAATATGGAAAAAAGTTCTCTTGGTGAGAATGTACTAAGAAAAAAGAAAAGAAAGACATTTATTAACTCATTCTATGCTCTGTGTATGTTTCAATTTCTGACCTATAATAATAAAATGTATTTTTAATCATCAAGAAATTGATAAGTATTTATTAGCATTCAGAAAACCTGGCTATCACCCTAATCTTCAGCCTGTCTTGCACAGATCGGAGCTATTAGCAACTCTATGATCTGTACTATTGCCCTCCAATCCCTTCAATTGGAAGTTCAGCACTTAGCACTCCACTTGTGGCCACTAGTTTCCCGGTCCGTCAGGGTGTTGCTGGACCTATTACTTCCTCCCCCTCCTCCACCACCGCAGCATATTCATCAATTAGGTTGCTCTGTCTGCAGCTCTTCCACAGCATGTGCTCAGTAACAACTTTCAAGAAGGATGTGGGCTATATACCATATTTTGCCATGTATAGTATACATTTTTCATCAAATTTTTGAGGGAAAAATAAATATATGCATTATACATGGGTAGTACTACTTGGAACAAAGGAGCCCAGCAAGCCTCCCAGGGCCACTGCACCCTCCTGCCTGGGTCCCCCAGGTTCACAGGGTTCCAGTGCAGGACGATCTAGGATCCAGTGAGAACAGGCCACAGACGCCTCTCTAAGTGCCATGATCAAAGGAGGGGGCAGTGGCAGGGCTGGGGAGGCCGACACAGCTGTGAAGGGCAAAGGCCAATGCCAGAGGCCTGGCTGCACAGAGGGAACTGGGAGCTCTGCACAGGCCCCGGAGACATGCCTGGTCACTCATGGCTGAGAAGCCTCAGAAAATCCCACCCTGCTGGCTACACTCATGGCCATCTTGGCCTTGGCCCCATAGGTGGCAGGGAGAGAAAGGCTCCCAGGAGAGAGGACAGGGGAAGCCTTCACAGAGCAGGTAGCTGTGGGAGGGTGGTGCAGTCTGCATACTTACCAGGTGAGCATGAGCCCTTCCCAGATGTGTCTCTCCTGGCCCATAGCTGACCACTTGCTTGAGGGGCATTTTTGGGAAAGTTTGGGGGGGGGTGGTGGTAAAGGGGGTATTACATAAAGAAGCACATTATACAAATGCAGTAGCATCTTGTATCATGCAGTTATTAACCTGTAATGCCTTTGAGTCAGAGCAGGACTAGGAGAGATGCTGAGAGCAGAACAGGTCTGAGATAGCAGATAATAAAAATAGATTCTGAAATCCGGGGAGAGAAGATCCAAATATTCACCTCCTTCCAGCAGGGCCATGTGGTATGGAGGCCTGACAGACATTGGGAAGTGGAACTACAGTCTTCCATTGCTCATTGCCAAAGTTTCTCAAATATGTTTATATCAATTAACTCAACTTCACCATTTCCTTTAGCTCCATGTGCTCTGTCTTTAATCTACACTGCTCTGTTCTAACAATATCCTCAAAATTTCAACAACTTCCTCACAAACCCAGTGGACTGTTTTTAGGTCTTTATTCTTGGGTTCTCCACAACACATCATTGTTGAAAATGCCTTTCTTGAAATTCTTTCTGCTCTAATTTTCAGTTTCTCTACACTAGCATTTTCTACAGAATTTCCTTCAAATCAGTGGTCTAAAAACATGTGATTCAAAAGAATATTTATGGGCAATTAATTTTGCCAAACACTGCATCCCTGGAACACTCATAATCCTAATTAACATATTAAGGTCTCTGTGAAGTCTGACAGTAAAAGGAACTTGCATAACTGTGGTAAATCCAAGGTTTCCAAACTTTTTGGAATATGGAATTCATTTCCCCACAACAGCTATCTTATTTCAACTTTTCTAAGACATACATGTTTATCACAGTTTAACGTCAGGTCGTGTCTTATAACCAATGGCATTTTAAAATCACTGCTAGTCATGATGTAGTTGTCGTTTCCTGTTCATAAACAAACATGGTCACAGCCATTCATTTTTTCATCATAGCAATTGGGTAATTTGTTTGTTGGTACTACACATGCCAATTTTAATTGCCATTTAAAGTATTTTCAAAAAGCTTATGTTATAATTCAGTATTGAAACAAAATTTTATTTTATAAGCAGAAAAGTATGAAAGTAGAGTAAAATATAAAATGACATTAGTGAAGCAAATATTTGTCATTGGAGAAACAACTGCAATTGCTCGGGTTTTTACAAAACACCAACCAATGGCTTTATGGGGCCGTGGGAAAGAATAATCTACACATATGTGAACTGTATTTTGTTACAAAATATGACACAATGAACCATTGTCGTTGAAGAGTGGAGAAATTGAAAAATCTCTCAAAATAGATAACAGATATTTCAATAAATGAGGGTCTGGTCTCATATGACTATTGTTATTGTTAAAGCACTGTATTATAGTTTAATTGTCAGCATTTTTTTAAACTTATAGGCACACAAAATAATGGTGTATCTTACAATTGATGGTATCTTGGTTTTCTAAAATACAGCATGAACATGCCATGAAATTAGTGCCCTTTATTTATGAAGTACTAGTCTAATTATCCTCATATTCTAATAATTGACTAATTCATACTCTTTTCCACTGCACTAAATATCTGTGGCCTCTTTGCTGGTTTGGTTTAGTCGTGACCTTTCTTCACTTCTTCTATAAATATAGTGACTAGATCCCATCTGTCTTTTCAAGCTGAGTTTATTGGACTCACATTCTCCCAGGCATCCAGATGTAAGGTATTATGACCATGGAGGCAAAAGTGCAAAAATCAAACTCAATATCTGCAAAGAGACAAACTCAAATTCATGGATAGTCCTGACCCTGTACATGGACTTCACATGCTGGTAGAGAATAGGATTTCACCATGAGAGGAAAACACTGAGATCCCCAGAGTCTGTAAGTTCATTCCTCTCTCCTTTCAGGATCAGAACTGTCTCTAATACATCATTGGCCTTTAAGTTCTAAGATGCGCCTTCTGATTGGCAAGATAAATGAAGTAATAAAAGTTTACACTCTCAGAGTAGCAGAGAAGTCTTTGTGAAGGTATTGAGGTCAAACTTTCTCCTCTTGTCTGTAATCATAACAATCTTTAATTCTGACAACCTGGGAAAAAGTGACCAAAGGAAATAAGGAAAACCAGAAAGTAATAACCAGTGTTACAACAGGCTCGCACATATCTCTGGTTATCTACATAGCACATACTACCGTGAGAGTTACTAATACCCATTTTACAGATGAAAAACATTTTGTGGAAGATCATCATTTTTTTAGGAATCATGGCAGTACTAAGGAGTTCAGTTGGCACTATCAACTGGGTGCCCTTAGGGTAAAACACACACCTGAATTTTTAATAGCATTTCTTGGGGAGTATATGCACATGCCTAACCATTTCTGGTGATAAGTACAAGTAAAATAAATAAATAAATTAATTAATAATTCTCAAAGTAGTTTAGTCCATCTTTGAACAGGTCATAACCTACATGGGATCTCAAGCTTCGGAAGCCCCAGAGTTCAGTGGGTTAGGCAAATGAATAAAGGGAGACAGTGCAAGGGAGATATGAAAAACCACCCCAGTTCAACTTACACCTCTGTGCAAGTATATGGTCCGCTTGCCTAATATACCATGCCCAAAGGTAGGGAATGCTTTAAATGCTTTGCCCTACTAGTGATATGCAAGAAAGTCTAATCCAGAGGGTGGTGTCTAGCAGGTGAAGTATGAATAGAGGCTTCATATGACATACAACAGGGCTGCCCTACCATACCCAAGGCCTAATTCTGTAGGTAAGAGTATATAGGTGTACAGTCATTCCCTGAGAAGTCATTTGGCTGAAAACTGGAAGAGGAAAGAATTAGGTAGAACCTCAAGAATGCAACCAAATGGATGAAGTTCAAGATAGCACATGTCTCAACAGGAATAGCAAACCACAGCAGGAGATTAGAAATAAGACCTGAGTCAACTCTGCAGGGATTGAGGAATGTTACCATGGAAGACTGTAGACTGATGCTAAGGCAAGACCTAACGGGTCCAAGTTTCCATAACATAAATGGCTCAGGAATCCCAGTACCCAGAAGAGGCTCAATAAGCATTTTTTGTATAGCCAAATGGATCTCAAGAGTATGTTCACTGAATGAATGAATGAATGAAATACTATATAGGAATTCATATAAACAAACTATACAACAATAGCACTAAATCTCATTGTCAGAGTGTTGAGCTACAGAAACAAGAGGTAACTATTACATACTGCATTATTCCATTGATATGAATGAAGTTCAGAAAAAAGGCATAGTAGTCAATGTAGGGTGACAGAATTCAGAATAGTAGCTCCCTTTCCGCAAAAAGTTTTTAAACTGTATAATTAAGGTTAATATATTTTACTAGATGAAAGTTACGATACAAAAAGGAAATATTTTTAAAGGTGCAATTCACACTATTATAAAGTTTACTTTACATTTAATAAAATATGTTCCCCTGTATTTTCTACTCATCGTTAATAATTCTACTTATTAGAGCCCCAGAGAATATACAACATATTCCTTTCTTAAGTCCTTCATAGATTAAAGGCAGCCATCACCTACCCAAAGGTGCTTCCTTCTGGTTGATTGTCCCAGCTCCTTCAACCAAAATATCAAGTCCCTTCACTTGATTTATTGTCCTTAATTGTACAAAATTTGAAATACTTTATGACAAAGAAATGATGTCCTGACCTTGCAAATAAAAAGCCTGCACACCCTAGCCATGTCTCTAGGGCAGCTTCTGTGGAACATCACTTGCCCCCCAATTATTGTTGTGTTCTCTCCCCTTACAACTAAAGCAGAAGCATCTAGATCCCAATAACTACTCTGAGACACAACTTTGGAAAATACAGTCTAAGTCTTGGAAGAAAGCCCTTTTCTCCTAAAGAAACACAATTTAAAAAAATACATATACTGCTTTTATGCTGCTACATTTGTGGTCTATTCTGAGAGTTGTTAAAAAGAAATATAAATATGAGAATGGAATGTAAGCAACTCAGCATCACCCCTGGAAGAGTGAGCAAGTGGCAGGAATAAAGGGTGCCTACAGCACTTTTACCTGAAAGTGGAAGAGTATGCATTTTAAGCAACTTATCTAACATCATAAGTGACAGAGTAGGACTAGGCAGTACAAGTTCTCTTCATTATTGTTATTTTAGAACTATGGCTTCATGAATCATTTTAAAATTCAGCACCATTGTCAAGAGATATCACCTTTATGAAAGGATTACCTTGAAATACAGGATGGTTCAGGATAGAAACATATGTCAAAACAAACATAAAGGACATGTTATTTTACAATCCAGGCCATTTAATTATGAGTTGAAAATTGTGGGAATTATGAGGAATTCTTTCCAATTTAAATGAAAGAATCAAATGAAGAACATTTTTTAATGTATGCAATAGTAAAACGAAACCAAATATATAAAGAATTGTGTGCCCAAAGGAGAGATAAAAACAAGTATATTCAATTGGGAGGGAGGAGGGAAAGGGGACAGGGATGAAGGGAGGAGGATCAGTAAGCTTTCATTTAATGTGCACAATGTGAGTGTACAGAGGACACCCCCTCGGGGGAAGGGCTCAACTGCAACTTGAACTCCACCTAGCAAATGCAAACAATGTAACCTAGTCATTTGTACCCTCGTATTAATGTGAAATTCAAAAATGCATATGTTATTTCTAGTTTTAAAAAATTATATCTTAATCATGGAATGATTATCAAATTTACAAATCAATAAAATTATTCAAATAAATTAAGTGAAAATGGAGTGTGAAATGTTATTTTTGTTCATGTGATAGTGTTTACACATGATTATGCAGAGTTAAATGATTTATGGCATATTTCTCACAAAATGATTGAAATCTGATAATAATGCAGAGTCACAATAGAACCAACAGGCTTTGTAGTCAAGAAAGGTCTGCAGTTCATTTCTAGTGCCATTGTTTGTCTTGATATAAAGTGATCACCATTGTTAGAAAAGAACAATGTATAAATAATGAAACCAAGTCATTAGCTATAATGATACATATTTTTTAAATGAAATATTGATTATAAAATTAGGACACTGTTGTCATACTTTAAAAAACTTGAAAAAAAAAAAAGTACTTCATTTTATATGGAATCAGAAAAAACCTCAAACAGCAAATAAATTATTCAGAAATAAGAACAAATCAGGAGGTATCACATTACCAGACTTCAGGCTATACTATAAGTCTATAGTGATCAAAACAGCATGGTACTGGGCACAAAAACAGAGCGGTAGATATATGGAACAGAATACAGAACCAAGAGATGAACCCCGCTACTTATCGTCATTTGATCTTCAACAAGCCTATCAAAAATATTCAGTGGGGGAAAGAATCTCTATTTAACAAATGGTCCTGGGTGAACTGGCTGGCAACCTGTAGAAGACTGAAATTGGACCCCCACCTTTCACCATTAACAAAAATTGATTCTCACTAGATAAAAGATTTAAACTTAAGACATGAAACTATAAAAATACTAGAAAAGAGTGCAGGGAAAACACTTGAAAAATTTGGCCTGGAAGAATATTTTATGAGGAGAACCCCCTAGGCAATTGAAACAACACCAAAAAGACATTACTGGGATCTGATCAAACTAAAAACCTTCTGCACAGCCAAAAGCACAGTAGGTAAAGCAGACAACCTTCAGAATGGGAGAAGATTTTTTCAGATTATGTTTCTGACAAAGGTCTGATAACTAGAATCAACAGAGAATTCAAACTAATCAATAAGAAAAGAAAAATAACCCCATTTCTATGTGGGCAAGAGACTTGAACAGAAACTTCCGTGATGAAGACAGGCGCATGGCCTACAAACACATGATAAAATGCTCATCATCCTTAATCATCAGAGAAATGAAAATCAAAACCATTTTGAGATATCATCTAACTCCACTAAGGTTAGCCCACATCACAAAATCCCCAAACTCTGCAGTTGGCATGTATGCAGAGAGAAGGGAACGCTTCTACACTGCTGATAGGAATGCAAGCTAATACAACCTTTTTGGAAAGAAGTTTGAATACTCAAGAAACCAAAAGTAGACCTACCGTTTGATCCTGCAATTCCTCTACTAGGTATATACCTAGATGATCAAAACTTATTTTACAACAAAGACATTTGCACCAGAATATTTATTGCAGCTCAATTCATAATAGCCAACACATGGAAACAACCCAAGTGCCCATTGACCCATGAATGGATTAACAAATTGTGGTATATGTACACCACAGAATATTATGCAGCCATAAAAAACATGAAGACTTCACATCTTTTACGTTTACCTGGATGGAGCTGGAACATATTCTTCTTAGTAAAGTATCTCAAGAATGGAAAAAAAAAAAAAAAAGTATCCAATGTACTCAATACTACTATGAAATCAATATATAACCACCTACACACTCGTATGAATGGCAAAACATAACTATAGTCCATAAAGTAGAATGGAAGAGGAGAGAGGGGGAGAGGAGGGGGCATACGGGAGGAGAGAGGGTGTTTGGGGGGACCTCACCTAAAGTGCATGATGCAATGGTACATTTCAAAACTATTAAGAGAAGAGTATAATTGTGATGGATGTGTTACTTAGTTCAATATAAACATTTCATATTGTATATTGAAGCAGTACCCAGAACCCCATAAATGCATCAATGATTTAATAAAAAAAAAGCTATGATTTAATAAAAAAAATTTAAAAATAAATTAAATAAATAATAAAATAGGCACAGTAAGAGATTAACAATAAATAATAATAAAATAGAAAAAATATTAGGACACTGACTGATATGAGATGAGATCAGGAAATTTCTGTTAGCTTTCTTGGGTGTGGTAACAGTACTATTTATGCTTAAGTAGGAGATTGACCTTATCTTTAAGGTTTGCACTGAAGTATTTAGGAGTACAGTGTTATCCTGCACTGAAGTATTTAGGAGTACAGTGTTATCCTGCCTATATTTTCAAGTGATCTACCAAATATATATATATATATATATACATACACACCTGCACCCACATTATAAAGCAAATATGGCAAAACAGTTATAATTATTGACACTAGATGCTAGATATACAGGCATTCTTTCAACTTTTCTGTATTTACCTGAACAGAGCATAATTAACAGTTGAAAGAAGAATTATGAGGAACTTATTAACAAAAATGTTAGGCAGCCTAAAAAACTGAATAGAGGATGGCAGAACAACTTGAAAATTTGCCCACTTGAAGTATGCAATTCCATGGTTTTTATATTGAATTTTAGTCAAAAGTTATGCAACTATCACCTGCCCCCAAAAGAAGTCCTGAAGCCATGAGCACTCTTCACTTCTCCTAACATTTTGGCCTTAGGCAACTACTCCTCTGCTTTCTTAAAAAATGTGTAAGGTGTGTTCCCACTTAATGGCCACTATGTTTGGGTATATGGCACATCTCTTGGGGGGGACATAATTATAAGAGGGACTCTACCTAACACATACAAACCTTGCAACCTATTTTTTGGACCCTCAAATTAACCTGAAAAAATAAGAAATAAATAAATAACAAAAATAAAAACTATGCTTACCAGGAAAAAAGTCAAAGTCCAGGAAATAAAGAAACAAAATACACACACACCAAAAAAAAAAAAAAAAAAAAAAAAAAGTTAAAAACCAAATTTGAACTGAAATTCCATGCCGTTTGTAATACAAATGCTGTCAAAACATGTTGCCTTTATCCTGTATTAATACTTAATTCTTTTTTTAATATTGTAAAAGTCTAGGTCAAATAATAAGCCTCCTTAATATTCATAAGCAGAATATAGGCTTTCTCTTAACCAGTCACCAAAATAGACTTATTCTCTTTGAATTTAGAAGCAGCAAATACAGAAGCACAAGTCATATTGACTATAATATTCCTTCTCCTTCATTCCAGAAGGTTTGAAACTATTTGTCTGAATAATTCATCTCCAGAAACTCTAGATACAATGAAATAGACTTCAGGAATATTTATTGAAGAGAAAACAGTGTTGTAAACATGAAAGATTTCTTTAAAAAATAACAATACACTCCAGTTCTTGAGAGCAATTCTAGGTTCTGATAACAATGTCTTTTTCTACATATGATTTCTTGGGAATAAACATTTGCTATGTACCAAATTGTGTCCCCCCAAATTCAGATTGTAAGCCCTAACTCCGAATGTAATTTAATGTAATATAATTTAAACATGTGGCCTTTGGGAGATAATTAGCCTTAGAGGAGGTGATGAAGGTGGGGCCCTCACGATGCACTCGGGGCCTTTATTAGAAGAGCTGTCAGGAATCATACGAAGATGCAGTGAGAAGGCTCTTGGTGGCACAGGACGAGAACTCTTACAGACCTCACCTGAACTCCACCATGCTGACACCCTGGTCTTAGAATTCTGGATCCTAGAACTGTGAGAAGGTAAATTCTGTTGGTTAGGACACCTGGTCTACAGTGCTTGAGTAATTTCAGCACATTGCTTCCCACAGGCCAGGGTTTCTCAGCTCTGGCATTATTGACATTTTGTTTAGGATGATGCTTTTGTTGCAGGGGATCCTATGCATTGAATAACATTTACCCACATCTTGGCTTCTATCCACTAGATGCCAATAACAACAACCCCTCCCCTTCTCACAACAATCAACAGATGGTCCCAAATGCCCTGCCTCTTACTGAGAACCATTGGTTTAGGCCACTCATAAAAACAATACTTGAATGTTATAACTTATATTTTCCATCAAACTCACTATTAATGCAAAAAATTGACATACACAAAAATCAAGAAATGTAAAATCTGCGCAGATGGAAACAAATGAAGCCTTCTGTGCCATACTGATAAGCTGAGTAAATTGAAACTTGCACAGGTGAATCAGAATGGACACTGTCATCTGTGTTTCTTGGAAGTGAAATGATGGACCATAACACAAACTGTCTAAGAAGTTCACAGTCACCCACGTATGCAGTGAGAGGTGGAATATGCTGTTCACCACTCATACAAATAGAGAATTTCCGAAGTACTACTATTTTTATCATGCCACATAGGAAAGCTCCAAGATGAATAATTGTAACATCTATTATTGCCCCCCCCCCCCACCTTCTCTTTGCTTGCTGAAATCCTGTGAAAGGAAATTAAAATTTTGTTTTAGTTTTAATTAGCAATGGAATTTTATCAGGCTCTTGTGTCAATTATCACCATCTTCCAAAATTCCAAACTGGAATGGGGCACCCATTCAAACAGCCCAGTGAAGATGTATTGAAGTGGAACAGAAGTATCCAATTTTTTCACTGGAACTGAAGCCACATGAATAGGTATTAGAAAGGGAGAGAATTGGGATCAGGGAGGAGTGACTTAGAGAATGAATGAAATAAAGATCGGGGAGGGCTGTCAGTATTTTTTCTTTGTCCTCAACTAAAAAACATGTACTTTCCACCAGAGACGGTTTTCAAATTGGTGATCGTCTTCCAAGAAACGTGGTTAGTTCTGTGTCCCTGCTGCTTTCTGGCTTCCCTAAGGTGCCGATGAGTATCGGGATCAAATGTAAATGTCTTGGCACAACAACTAAAAAAACGCCAGGAAGGCTATGTAGACCAGTGTGATGAAAATGTGTCAAACGGTTTATGAAACTAGTGTATGATGCCCCATGATCATATTGATGTGCACAGCTAGGATTTAATAAAAAATAAAATAATTAATTAATAGCCATTTAGTAAGAAAAGGGAAAAAAAATGTAGATAATTTCACATTTCAGAACACCATGTGTGGCAGCTGGTATTGCCCTGGTTCCCCCTGAAAGCCACTGGAATCCGTCCTCTAGATAAGTGATCTCCGAACTTCTCTGTAGTGTTTTAATGTGGATATAAGTGTCCCTCTTCCCTTAGCTTTTCCCTCCAATTACTTGTTCATTGTTGCTTTCTTCCCTGCATACGAACAGCCACATCCACGCACCATGGTTGCAATTCATAGCACACCAGGAGTGTGCTGTGGAGAGCTTTGGTCCTTTTTTTTTTTTTTTTAATAGAAAACCATAAAATTCTCTCCTTCTCTCTCTCCTTCTCTTTTTCTCTCTCTTTCTCTCTCTTTCTCTCTCTCCTTTTGCTTTTAAGATCTTCTTTGGTAAGTGTCCCTTGTTGCTAACATCTTTTGTGGTCTCTTTATATAAATGTCTACCAATCCTAAACAGAGACAAATTTGCTAGCAGGCAATATATAGCTCACCTATACCTGGGAATGTTCAAAATGTATTCATTATTTTTAATAAAGTTTTAATTTATAAAAGATACTGTAGAAAATGTGAAAATATAGACAAACCACAAAAAAAAAAAACTAAAGAGTATGTTCTCACCACTCAGATTGCGAGTGGTAAAACTTTAGTGAGTGGTCTTCTAGATCTTTTCTGTGCTTAACTGGGACAATAATCTCTACTATTCTATTTGACAAAAATCTCATTTCCTCTAATACCAAAAGCATATTCAAATTTCCCTGCTTGGTCCCAAAATATTCTTTACAGGTGGTTTTTCTAAGACAGTATCTGACCACATATTGAATTAGGTTATATCCCGTCAGCCTTTTACTATCTAGTATCATTCCTTAAATGATACTGACTTCCTGAAAAGACCAGGCCACTTGCCCCATAAAATGTTCTAGCCTCTAGTTGTATCTGGTTGTCTTGTCAAATGTAGTTTCATTCATTCGCCATCTGTGGTGATGTGTACCTTTAATCCCAGCTACTTGGGAGGCTGAAGCAGAATGGTCCCTTGAGCCCAGGAGTTTGAGGCTGCAGTGAACTATGATTGCACCACTGTCCTCCAGACTGAGACCCTGTCTCCAAAAGAAAAAAAGGAGATAATTCATTAATCCGTTCCCTGATTTCCTGTAAACCAGAAGTTGTATCTGAAGTCCTGATGGGTTTAAATTAGGAAGACTACATCTCAAGTGATGTCTTATGCTTCGTGTTACATCACGTTGGCAAACATTATGTGGTTGAACCACCATTAATGGTGTTAAGACAGACAGTTCAATCAGGGTGAGTTGCCTGTTCCTTAGGCTGCAACAAAAAGAGTTGCTGTCAAGCTCAGAGTTTCTCAGTCTTGGCACTAACATTTTGGGTCAAATAATGCTTCATGGTAGCAGCGGTGGCTGTCCTGTGCAGTGTAGGCTTTTCAGCAGCGTCCCTGGCCTCTCCCTACTAAATGCCAGTAGCACCTCCTTCCCAGTTGCAGCAACCAACCTGTGGTAAAGTACACCATGGAATACTGTTCAGCCATAACAAGATGGTGACCTTACATCTTTTGTATTAACCTGGATGGAGCTGAAACACATTCTTAGTAAAGTATCACAAGAATGGAAAAACAAATATCCAATGTACTCAATACTAATGTGAAGCCAGTGAATGATCTAATACACGCCCAGGTAAGAGAAAAACTCAATGCAATTCAAGTTGGGGCAGGGGGAACGAGGGAGGAAGGAGAGGGGAAGGGGCACGATGTAAGTGTATATGTCACACATTTTGGATGCAGGACACAATTACAAGAGGGTCTCTACCTAATAAATGCAATATTGTAACCTAGTTGCACCCTCACACTAACCTGAAATAAAATTAAAAAAAAAAAAAAAAAAAAAAATCTCCAGACATTGCAATGTGCCCCCTAGTGTTAAAATCACTCCCACTTGAGGACCAGCAGTCTAGCTTAAGGAAAAAGGGAAAGGAGTATAGCGTGTGAGGGTACTAGTTTATCTCATAGAATTAGTGGAAGCTTCTCTCAGGGAAACACCCAGACAGTTGTCATCTGCCCCAGCAAGGCCCAGGGCCCCTTCCCAGTCCTTGCTCCTACAGAGACACCATCTAATTGGCTCAGCTTGGCTCCGATGCCTGCTTATTGGCCAATCAGCTGTTGCCGCACAGACAGGGCTTCTGCGCACTCGCTCCTGTGCCCTGAACCCTTTATCAGAGGAGGCAGAATGGTGAGCTGGGAGGTTCCCAGGGAGTTGATTCTCTAGTACCCGTGGTCTCAGATGCTGCCACCAGGATTGTCCTCCCTGATCCAGAGACTGGTGCAGCCTGGTCCTCCTGCATGTGCCCATTTCTTTCATCCCAAGGGCATTCCCCCAGAGGCAGAGCAGCCAGCTCCTCCCCAGCAGCATCTGGGATCACCTCTCTGCCCCTCCCCCCGCCCCTCCTTACACCCTTTACATCGGGTCTTGCTCCTTCAGCACAGGGCCCATATGCCTTGCTAGGCCCATGTGTCGCTTCAGAATGCAGATGGACCCACCTTCAGTCCTGCCATGGGCACCCTGACAGCACCTGTGTGTACTTCAGTCTTTTTATGGGAGGTCTGTAGGATGGGGCGTGGAGCCAGTGGCAGGACAGAGAAGGGACAAGTTGCTGCTGCTTTCATTTCCTTTAGTAGCCATCAGAATAAATCTTAGGCTGAATGTCCTTGCTCCAGGAAAACAAGTATAGTTGGGAGAAGCTAGAAGTCAGTGCCCCTGGACAGGGAGGGGACCTCCTGACAAGAAGTAACAAATGGTAGGAGGGGAAAAGGATCAAGTGGGCCAGTCTCTCCAGGCTTTGAAGAAAAGAAAGAATGACAGCTCAAGGAAGCATTTCAAGCCAGGGCAGTTAAGAGGTTTAGAGGCCTCAAACACTGAAAAACTATGGGGGTCATCCCACCTCCCCACAAAAATAAGGGAAAAAAAACTTTAAAATCAAAGTAAATCCTGCAGAGATCTGCCTTTTTTCTTTTTTTCTTTTCTTTCTTTTTTTTTTTTTTTTTTGACAGTCTCACTTTGTCACCCTCAGTAGATTGCCATGGCATCATAGCTCAAAGCAACCTCAAACTATTGGGCTCAAAGGATTCTCTTGCCTCAGCCTTCATAGTAGCTGGGATTACAGGCGCCCGCCACAGCACCTGGCTATTTGTGTTTGTTTTAGCAGGACCGGACCAGGTTCGAACCCACCAGCCCCAGTGCATGTGGCCGGTGCCCTTAACCACTGAGTTACAGGCACCCAGCCAGATCTGTCTTTTCTTAAGATGACTATAAAGTGGATGCTCTTGAAAAGATAAATATAAAACCTTCCTGTTTCCTCTCATTTTCTTAGTACCTTTGATACACAGGCCCGCTGTCCTTAGCCTGGGTATGAGAAGAGCTGCCAGGGGTCTTGGGGGCAATGGAGGGATCCCCCAGAGGAGCCACTCTTCAGCGGGTTGAAGTTGAGTTGCCCTTTCAGTGTCCACAACTGTCAACTACAGGCAGGCCCCAGGTTACAAACAAGGCAGGTTCTATAGGTGTGTTCTTACGTTGAATCTGTGTGTAAGTTGGAACAGGTACCTATTACCTGAATAGCCTCTGTTCGTAAGTGCAAATCGTGTGTCAGTTGGATGTTTGTAATGTGGAGACTTGCTGAAATACTCTGTTTTTTTAAGTGCAAGTTATACATAAACCAGATGTTTGTAACTTGGGGACTGCCTGTGCTCTGTTAAACCTCAGGTACATTAGGAGTTAAATAAGCCTTTGAGTTGCTTTGTGGACCAGTAGCTGTGAATGTCAGCTGAGTACTGGCCCCCAAGTCCCAATCCCCACGACGTGTGGATATGTTGCCAGTTTTACTGGCAAAAGGACTTTGCGAGTGTGATTAAGTTAAGGATCTTGAGATGGGGAGATTATCCCGGGTAATGCAAGTGGGTCCTATGTAATCACAGGGTCCTTAGAAGAGGGAGGCAGGAGAGGGGGAGTTAGAGAAGGAGATGTGTGGAAGGAAGTGATGTGTTTGCTGGCCACGGCCGAGGAATCCGACAGCTTCTGGAAGGTAAAAGCCAAGGAAATGGATGTGGCCCTGGAGGCTCCAGAAGGAAGGCATCCTTGCCAACACCTGGATTTCATGCCAGTGAGCTCCATTTCAGACCTCTGGCTTCAAGAACTCTATGAGAATAAATCTGTGTTGTTTTAAGCCACCAAAGTTGTGGTAATTTCTTACAGCAGCCGTAGAAAACTGGTAACGCTATATATATCATTTCCTTCCCTCTAGGGAAAATATATAATCAAATAAGTTTTGAAGGTCTGAGTGTGATGACTCCCTAGTACTTGGGAGGCTGAGGTGGGAGGATCACTTGAGCTCAGAAGTTCAAGACTAGTCTGAGCAAAGTGAGACCCGGTCTCTACTAAAAATAGACAAATTAGCCAGCTGGTGCCTGTAGTCCCAGCTAC
The DNA here is from genome assembly GCA_963574355.1 of Loris lydekkerianus. Classification (NCBI taxonomy): domain Eukaryota; kingdom Metazoa; phylum Chordata; class Mammalia; order Primates; family Lorisidae; genus Loris; species Loris lydekkerianus. Next base: position 38,404 of record CAUYPK010007008.1, on the reverse strand, counting down.
CCAGGAGGATTGCTTGAACCCAGGAGTATGAGATTGCTCCGTGCCACTCTAGGCTGGGCGACAGAGTAAGACGCTGTCTAAAAAGAAAAGAAAATGCAAGAAGTTTTGAAAGTGTTTACATTTTAGAGTCTATCCATATTTACCTTCATAGTCCACATAACTATCTTCAGGGTCTTAGGCAAGCTCTTCTTTTAAATGAGATCTTGATCTTCCTATCTCAAAAAATCATTGTAAATCTCAAAAATCATTGTTTTTAAACATGTATTCTAGGATTTTTAAATCATTTAAACACGGTAGTAGGTCTGTAACCAGTTTCCCTTTAACTGGATATAGGGCTAAGCCAGCATTCTGGATGATACTTACTTAATCAGATGAGATAGAATGGTTGGGGTGGGGTGGGGGAAGAGTGACAGCAGCTGGCACATTCTTCAGTGGCTTTGCTGAAAGCTCATCACTCAGAAGGATGAACAGTGGGTGCTCTGGGTTCTTTTCCTTCAGAACTAGTGCCAGCCTGATGCTCCCCTGTAAACTCCTTCCTTTTGCTACCAAGTACCTGGAAAACAAGAGCCCCCATCATTAGGAGTTTGTACAAGCCAAAGAAGGGACATTGTCAGAGCAGAACCAAGGCCTCGGGAAAGATTTCTGAAGATTGAGAAAGCTGAAGGACATACGCACAAGGCCAGGGAACTGACAAGCTAAACTTTAAAACGTAGGATTTAGATGGTAAAATGAAATGATCCTGCTTAAGGAAGGAAAGCGGTTTCTAAAGGAAGCCACTAACAGCCTGACTGCTTTGCTGGGAGTTTCCTGATGAGCAAGACTGGAAGCAGGTATTAGGAAGTCTAGAAAGACAGTCAGAAAGGGGCCTGCCAAGGAAATGAATAGCCGGAGGGAGCCTAACCGAGCAGAAAATGGTAACACAATGAGAAGGACCTTTCCTGTTCTGGGGCCAGCCAATGCTTAGAGGCGAGTCAGCCTGGTGAGTCCTCGCTGGGGAAGCACACGTGTGTTCAGCTGTCCTCTGTCACCACCCCGCTCTCCACCCCCACCCCACCCCCCAGTACAGACAGTGGCTGTATTCTGGAAGCCAGATGGAGCAACTGGGAAAGGAAGAAAAGGAGCAGCATGGCCAGGAGAGGTTGAGGGAACACCTGGCAGCTTAAAGCCATGTCAGGTCAGCCCTGAGATGCATCCCAGGTGCAGGATGGCCTTCAGGGGTGCCCTTCGGAGCCACTTAAAAACCCCAGCAGGATTCTTTAGATCCTAAAGTCTAAAAAGGGCCAGCATTTCCCTCATTTTCAAAGAGTAGATAATGATGAATTCCAATAACATTATACTGGGAGGCTCTCTGTCCTTCCAAAGCCACACTTCCGAGTGGATCATTAAACGCAGGGTGCTTAGAGGAAAAGAAGATGGCGAGGACTCAGAGTCAACATAGGGGGACTTTAACCTCAAGTCCTGTTAGCCTCATTCCTTTGGGTTATAACAGACTACATGATAGCTTGAGGCTTTGTCATGGACATAAAGTCAGAGAATATTAGGGCCAGAAGCAATTTCAATGTCGTTATCTCGCCTCATTTTACAGATGAGGAAGCTGAAGCCCTAAACAGTTAAGACAGTCCACTTCCCGAGCCTGACTAGAAGCAGATCCATCGAGCTACTTCCGCGTAGCAACGACTCAGCAAGGCCCGGCCTGAAACTGCCTCTACCTAGATACAGCCGACGTGGTACCATGCCACTGGCCCGACCCTGTCACGCACCTCTTCCCCCGCCTTCTTTCCCCGCCCCTTCCCCACGCCCTATATAAGTGACTGCTTGATGCAATAAAGTTGAGTTCCTGCTTAAAAAAAAAAATTATTGATTATAAGAAGGAAGGAAAGAAAAGTAGAGGGAAAGGTGGAGGAAGTAGGGAAGGAATACATGCATGAGTTCTCAGTTGCTGCAAAATTAAATAAACACTTTTCCAACTCATTCATGTAGGAAACATAAGCAAAATAGGCCTATTTCTCCAAGTCTCTGGCAAAAATAAGGGTATTTGGACCCAAATTATCTAGACGGGAGTTGTAACTTTATGCATTTATTGCACCCATATGGACTGGGGACTGGGATCTTTCAAGAAAGATCTTAGTGATTCTTAAAGCAATTTCTAGGGCTTACTGCAAATGGAAAATTCCATCCAATAAATCCAGGAGACTTTCACAGCATATCCATGGACTTGTTATGGCCAGTGTTTCACGATTCTGACCTGAGCCGTCATGGTTATTCAGGCAGGCTATGCTTTAAATACCTTGTAAGAAACATTTGAAGACCAGATTGTTATTTTGCTACTTTTAACACTACAAGAACATTGGTTAAAAGTGACCAGATACATCCAAGGAAACAACCTGTCTAATGGGCTGTCTCCCCTAGCAATATGCAAATTAAGTAGGAAGCCAAGTCAGTGGGGAAAGAAGTTAATAGGAAGCAAAAGTGATACAAATAAAGTTTCACTATCAACACGTGGAGCTCAGGAATTCCCAAAGACCGTGCCATCATGCTAGCCAAATTAACAGAAGAGTCCTTTATTTAAAAGCCGGCTGGTGATGCCTCACACCCAACACAGGGGTTCAGAGAGCACCCCAAGTGCTCAAGGGGTTGGGTTTTTAAGGCTTGGTCTGCATCCTGGTTGGCATGCAGGCTACCCAGGTGCTGCAGGTTGCTTAGCAAGCGATGTACGGAAGCAGAACTTTTCAGTTAGCCATACATCTTTGTTTCAGTACTTTCCCCACCTGGTATTTCTCAAAGGTCAGTCCAGGGACAGTCGGCACTTCCCAGTCTGTTTCTCAGGGAGTTAGTCAAGCAAGAAGTCAGTGAGTGCTTTCCCATCCATCTTGGGAGTGAACCAGACTTACTCCATTTTGTTGAGGGCTTGCGGCCCAGATATTTGCCAGGAGTTAACTGGTATGTTTCCATCTTAGTCTAGGCCTAACGAACACGGCTGTTGAAGACGGGGGAAACAATTTGAGATGAGATAGTTAAATCCTGCCGTACATATTACTAGCAATGTGCGCTCAGCCTCAAAAACACTGGCAACAGTAAGGATGACACTGATGTGAGTCAGTATCGCTTTCCTTATTTATATTCCCAGCTACCCAGTGGGAAAAGCATGATGACTCTCCCGTTTTACAGATGAATACATCGAGGCAGGGAGGTTAGGTGACACATGAAAGTTGGCACAGCTGGTGACTATTTACAGGACCTACCAAACCCATCTCCTTTGTCCTGTCTCCAAGAGGGCCTGGACCGCCCTCCTGTCGGGCACGTGGCCTCTGCCTCTCAGGCCTTTGCCTGTTCCCACCCTTACTGAATTGCTCTAAGCCTCCATCTAAGTGCTTTCAGGAAGACAGCACTGGCCTGTTTTGGTGATGGTGGGGACTGTGGGGAAATATCCTGTCAGTGCCATCCCTAATCTGCCCTGACATGTGATGTCTAATTAAAACAGCACTAAAGACCAGCAAAACATCTGGCACCTAGTAGGTGCCGAAACTATGTTAGCGCCTGTCCTGACAGCTGTGTGGCTGGGGGTGACACTCTCTGTCCCTCCCAGGGAGATGTGTGAACCGCAGACTTCTTTGCAATGGGGATAATGACTGTGGAGACCAGTCAGATGAGGCAAACTGTAGACGGATTTATAAAAAGTGTCAACACGAAATGGACCAATACTGGGCAATTGACAGTCTGGCCAGTGGGTAAGTTATTATCTTTCTGTTGTGTTGATGAGAAGGTACAGAATTAAATGGAATTCTGGAGAAGAGAGAAAGAGCCAAGGCACACAGAGTTCCTTGCTTTTCTTTCTGAAAAAAAGACTTGGTATAAGTGCACGCTTCTGGGCACTCTGTGAGGACAGTTCTGAGTTGCCCTGGGAGCATGTCCCATAGACAGAGCCCACACCAGAAGTACTGGTTCAGGAGCAGCTGGCCAGAGCATGCGTGGACATCACCCAGGTGGCTAGCGGGGGCTGGGGATGAACCTTCATTTTATAGTAAAACCTGCAACGTAACTTTGCTAGGTGCATCCTAAGTATTACCACCTGAATGCTATCAACAGCTTGAAAGGTAGCTGTTATCTAGTTCTGTAGGTCCCAGCTTTGGGCCTGGTGGAGAGAGTCTTCTCAGTACTTAGTGAAGGAGCAGGTTTCTGGGCCGTCAGTCTGTATCCCAGGCTCCTGGGGGTCTCTGCATTAGTCCTCTAGCAACCTCAGGGGAGCAAGGACAGGGAAGGGACACCCTAGCCTGGAATTTGCCCCATTTTCCTGCCATGTTTGCAGCTTTTCTGCCATAAGAGGGACAGAAGGAACAGCTTAGTGACCCTGGGACCTCCGGGGAGGGACTCATCTCTGTGGGACCTGAATTTTGTCATCTAGAGAAGGTGGCTAATGGTGCCCTTCTTTCAAAGTCAAGGGGATTGAATAAGCTAATGCAGCTGTAATAGACTCTGTCCTTGAACTAAACCATCTGGACTCTGACTCCCAACCCACCAATCGCTGCAGGCTGGGAGACCAGGGGCCAGTCCATTACCCTCACCATCCTCATCGGTAAAATGGGGAAAATAATAACACCTACCTCAGAAGGATTCATTCTCATAAGGATGAAGTGAGCCAACATGTGTAAATTGATGAGGATGGTGCCTCTGCTGAGTAAGTGCCATAATGTGTTAAATAAAATAAGCAACCACGTTGTACAGTATTTGTTAAATAAGTCAGTAACATGATTATGTTGCATGGAAATCTGTCATAGCAAAGAGACATCCAGCGATTTTGGTGAGGAAGAAAACCAAGGCCAGTGAATGGAAACTGTTAGAAGAGGACGGAATTCAGTCAGTCATTTCTTTCTTTCTTTCTTTCTTTCTTTCTTTCTTTCTTTCTTTCTTTCTTTCTTTCTTTCTTTCTTTCTTTCTTTCTTTTGAGACAGAATCTAACCCTATTGCCCTGGGTAGAGTGCTGTGGCATCACAGCCACAGCAACCTCAAATTCTAGGCTCAAGTCATCCTCTTCCCTCAGCCTCCCAAGTAGCTGTGACTATAGGCACCCACCATAATGCCCTAGTTTTTTGTTTTGTTTGTTTTTAATAGAGACGGGGGCGGCTCAGACTCAGGCTGGTCTGAAATTCCTGAGTTCAACCAATCCATCTTCCTCAACCTCCCAGGGTGCTACAATTACAGGCATGAGCCACCAGCCCCAGCTGATAGGGCTCCTTTTAATAAAGCAAGAGCTCTCAGTAGACAGAGGTGGTCCCAGAAGGCTCCCACAGGGGGCTGTGAGAAACGCTATCTATGTGAAGCTGAGCCTTCTTTCTCTCAGAAATGGAGGTCGTAGAACCTGCCACCCAGGGATGCGGGACACAAAATGAGACACTGCATAGAGCATCCCACTGGTGTGTCTGTCCCCAGGTATACCTCAGTAAATAGAGATTATTCTGAACATGTCCCCTGATAAGGGCCTTACAGAAATTAAGAAACCCATCACCCCCAAAGAGCTCACATTTGGTGCTGGTGACAGACACACAAAGCAAACCTTTATGGAGGACCAGGCAGTGTTTTAAGTGCTTAATAAATACCGGCGTGTGTGATTCTCACCACATCCCCATGAGGCAGTATTTCCTTTAACCCACTTTGTATAGGATGAGACTGAGGGACAGGGAGGTGAACGGGCTTGCTGGTAAGTAGCAGAACAGGAATTTGATCTCACTTGTCTGGCTCCAAAGTCCATGTTGCTAACTACTCAACTAGCCCACTCTGCAAAGGATTATTCTGTGTGTGGTAGCACAGAATAGTAAATTCACACGGCCTTTAACCCAGCTAGCGTGGGGTCCAGACTGACAGGTGACAGTGAAGCCTTCTCACTGTACGGATAGTAAAGCTCAATTTTGACAGACAGGTAGGAGATGGAACAACGGCTACTGAAGGGTACTATGGGCCCAGAAAACAGCACTCCCTATGGAAGGAACAGAGCAGACTGGAGCAAGAGCCACATGGCTGGGGACTGGACACACGGTCATGGTCAGGAGTGGCCAGAGGTGAAGTTGGAGGAACTGGTTTGGACATGATATCGAGGCCCTTAAATGCTGTGCCCAGGAACTTTTCAGTAGGGTCTGCCAAGCAAGGTTCCACAAGCCAAGCCTGGACCTCCTGACCGTATCCATGCCTTGCTTCCAGGGTAAATTTGTTCACCAACAGTTTGGAGGGCCCGGTTCTCGATCACAGGTACTATGCTGGTGGATGCTCCCCACATTACATCCTGAACACCAGGTTTAGGAAACCTTACAACGTGGAAAGCTACATGCCACAGGTAAGTGACAGCCAGGCAGCGGTGGGGGGAGGGGGGCGGTAGAGGAGGATCCAGCTGCCATGGGTCCAAGGCTGGGGACGCCCTGTGAGTTGGCTCATCCCTTTGTCTCTCTGAGCTTCAGTTCCTCGGTATGCAAAGCGGGCTGTCCCTCCTTAGCGTGCAGGTGACATGATGTGTGCAGTGCAGTGGAGGTGGTGGTAGCAGTGATAATAGCAACATCACGGCAAAAGCCACCTCCAAAAGAGAAGGAGAGCTCAGGATCCAGAGTTGCACAGACTTGGTGGGTCAGTCCCTTACCATCTATGCCCTCCTGGCTGCCCTGCGCCTGTTTTCCTACCTTTAAATTGGGAGTTGCGAGGCCCTAACCTGCAAGAGGAGGATGAGTGAGAGTCCTAGGGACGCTTAGCTCTCGCTGTTGCTCTTGTTTTCAGCATAGCCAGGTCCTTGCCTGCTGAAAGCAGTCATTGTTCCAAGCATTCCAGGCTACGCAGAGATCCACCAGTGTGAGCCTGTTACGACGCAGGTGCACACTCAGAAGCCCTCCTCACAGAGTGAGGTTTAGAACAAACCACACGCACACACTGCAGACCCGACGGGACCACACTGGGTTCCAGGCCTGGCTCTGCCACAGGCCCCAGTTTTACCCGAGGCTAAGTCCCTCTTCCACTAGGGGCCTCAGTTTTCTTGTCTGTAAAATGAGGGCTGGACTAAAGGGTCTTGACGGGCATTTCCACTTCTAAATCAGGCTAGCTCGCTGCCTTCACTCCTCACCTTCATCCCTCTTTCCCTGTCTCCTACATTTACTGGCTGAGAAAGAACAAAAAACAACTCAGGGCCAAGCATGCTCTCCATTTGGATTTGTCTATAACAGCCATAGTGGCTAAGGAAGACATTATGTTTGCCAAACTAAACAATCGTGCATGCCCAGGGTCATCCTCAGAGCCTCTGCTTTCAAGGGAGAGTCTCACTGCCAGCATCCTCGGATCACCACGCCAGGCACCCAGCTCTGCTTCACCTGTGCGGCTCAATCCTCACAATGGAGCCTGACCAGAGAGTCAATCCTGGCTCCATTTTACACGTGAGGAACCTGAAGCAGAGAGGGGTCAAGTCAGTTGCATGAGGTCATCCAGCTGGTGAAGGGTAATGAGGTGATCTCAGCAGCCCTCCAGCAGACCACACCATGTCACCACTTGCTTTGGTGACTACCCGCACCTGCCATCCCTTGTGACAGCTTAGGTGTTGTGTCCTCTTTGGGGAATTGCAGATGCCCAGAGAATGATGGGAAGGGAAATGGAGGTGACAGTCTCCACCCCCACCCCCACCCCCGCCACTCCATGCACAGGGTAATGAAAACTGATTTTGGAGCAAATGGCTCCTCTAAGTTCTCTCCAGGATGCTTTTCTCCCTGTCACTTCACTTCCCCCTCACGGAGCCTCCGCTTGGTCTCTCTGACTCCAGCTGTGCCTCTCCTGGTCCGACCACTGTGCTGTCTTGAATGGTCTTCCTGGGCTCAGTCTCTTCCTCTCTGGCTTCTTAATCCTTTGGATTAAGCCCATATTTCAGAGCAAGTAGTTCAAAAGTCTTAACACCCTGGGGCCAGCACAGCCTCTCACAACACCTCCTCTTCCCCTCCCTCTTTCATTTTCTGCTTCCGCACATTCGAATCCTGGCAGTTCCTGGAACACCTCCTGCCCTCCCCTCCTCCCTGCCTTGGCCAATGCTGAGCCTACACCCACGTGTTCTCTTGCACTTCTGCAGGTGGAAAATCAAATCAGCACCAACCTGTGGGCTTTAGCTCACAATACTGTATAGGTCTGTCCCTCCTCCTGCATCCAGACCTCGGAGGGTGGGAACATGAATTGACCCCAAATTTCCTGGACCCAGAACATCTCGTCCAGTATCCAGCACATAGTGAGAGTAGAGTGGACATCCGCTAACTTGTACTGAATTGATTTGAGTCAAATGAAATAAACACATTTTCTTTTTCCTTCCCTTAGACCCAAGGCAAATATGAATTTGCACTGGCAGAATATGAATCATACGCAGATTTTGAACACAATGTCATAGAGAAAGCAATAAGCCAGTCGAGTTTCAGTTTTGGTTTTAAAATAAAGGGAGTATTTGAACTTGGCTATAACGACCAAAGTGACCAAGGAAGAAATTACATTAAGCGGACAAAACGATTCTCTCATACCGTAAGTACCTTCTGTTGCTTCTAAACTTATGCATTATCTTGGTCCATTTTATGCTGCTGTGACAGAAAACCGAGGACTGGGTACTTTATAAAGAAACAGGATTTGTTTGGCTCATCGTTCCTGAGGCTGTGAAGTCCAACAGCAGGGACTGTTTCTGGCGAGTACCTTCCTGCTTCATTGTAACGTGGAGGAAGGCATTGTGAGGCAAGGAAGCCTGTGAGACAGAAAAGGGGCTGAACTTCACCCTTTAACCAGAGCTCACTCCTTAATAATAGCACTAACCCATTGACAAGGGTAGAACCCCCAACACCTAATCATCCCTTAAAGTTCCCGCCTCTTAACACTGTGATAATGCCAACTAAATGTCAATGTAAGTCTTGGAGGAGAAATTCAAACCGTAGCCTGTGGACTCTTGATGGTTCATGACCAAAGACACGTCTTTACTCCACATTACTGTTTGCCCTAACAGCCTGCTTCAGTTGTCTTCAAAGTCTTTCCACAAAATATAGTTTAGTCTTATACTAACTTGACTTTTTAAAGAGGCCGGGAAGAGATAGCCTTCTATAACTATTTTCTTTCGTTTTTCTAATAAGCTTTTCCTTTGGTTTTTCAATGAGCTTAAGATAGAGCTTTGCCAAAACGTCTCTGGAGACTTTCATCCCACAGCAATTTGACTTCTGTCACAGACATTCACTTGAAATTCCTCTCCCAAAGGTCACTCGGGACCTCTTGCTTAGGGCATTTGGTGGAGTTGGTCAAACTATTGCTCTCCTATTTCACCTATTTGGATTCTGGGTCTTATCACCTTCCTTCCTGGGTTTCAGATGCCCACCTAGTCTTTATTTATTTGTGGCTATCTTCCCTTTGCACTCTGTAACCACCCCGCCCCTGAAGGCCCTCTTCCACTCACTTCTGTCCCAGGCACAAGCTAAGAGCCTCCACCACGGCTGGAGGCTGCCCACCTTCCAAGCATCTACACCTGGAAGCCTTGCTGACAACTCCGAAGCATCTTCTTCTTCCTAAATGGGTGCTTTTCAATCTTTTTTATGGCACACTTGAACCTATAATTAAACTTCTTGAGGCACACTTGAGCCTATAGTTAAACTTCTGTGGCACACTTAAATTATGTTGATCAAAAAGAAAGAGTAAAAAAACAATATACTTACTGTGCATTGAACGTCTTTTGAAAATAATTTAATTAATTATCTTTAAATTTTTTTTTTCTGTACAACATAAGATCGTCTCATGGCACACCAGTGTGCCACATGCACACCGGTTCAATCCACATTAATGACATTTTTTTTCCATTTTATTTTTCCAGACTAAGAGCTGAAGAATCAGATTTGGCTCTCACTTTTACTTCATTAGCACACCTGTGGGCGTCACATCCTTTAGGATTATTCTCCCGTCCCTTGTCACTCTGACTCCTATGGTGCCTTGATTAACCCTGACGATTTCATCTCTTGCTCTGCTCCACTAAATGACCTCCATCTCCCCCCTTAACCCTTCACCTGCGTGTGCTGCCCGAGAAATGTTTCTATAATACTAATCCCCTCATATCATCTGCTTCCTAAGATCGGCATAACTCTGATGTGACTGGGGTGGGAAAAAAATGGGACATGAAGATGGAGAAGCAGGTGACAGGTAGATATGAGGGACCTTGAATTCCAGGGCGAGGAGATCCATTTTAGTTTCTAGCCACTAAGAGTTTTCAACACAGTTATGATGTGATAGAAAATTAATCAGAAGGGGATGTGGGAGAGATCAAGCCTGGAAGTTCTCAGTGATTCATGGTGACAGGCTCAGAAATATCTCTGCTGCCAGAATAGTTACCAGCAGCAAATGGATAACAAACATTAGTTAGCCTATTATTAGTTAGACTATCTTTGCTTATTTTTTCTTCATCTTCCAGGCTGTGAACTTCTTGGGTGCAGAAACTTACTCTTCCATCTGTAGACTGAGAATGGTGTTGAGCAGGTGCTCGAGAATGAGCTCTGGACTGATTAAAGAAACTTACCTCGTTAGGAGGGAAGATAAAATGTGCCCTCTGTTCACGCCCTTGCTTTTTCCTTCTCTCCCTCCCTCCCTGATTCAAATGGGCAGTTCTAGGATGCTGACTTGTGCCTACTCTAGAGAGTAGGACCCCAGTGATTCTCGCCTTCACGTGCGCAGTCTAGCAGGAGAGGGAAACCCGTCAGCAGACACTATCCCTAATTCTTTGTAGCAGCTGTCAGGAGGCACGGCACAGGCTATGAAGGAAATACAAGCAAGCGCGTTTCAATCCTAGAGAAGAGGATGTGAGAGGGATGTTCAGGGGGGCATCAAATAGGAGGTGACGGCTGAGTGGGGATGTGCCAGGCAGAAAAGGTGGAAAGAAGGTCGCAGGGAGAAGGAACCACAGGTGCAACATTGCATCATGGAAGAGAGAGGCAGGTTTGAAGAGTAGTGAAAAGTTGAATGATAGACAGTGTGGTTGGTGGCAAATAATAAGGTTTGGAGAGGACAACGTCAGGTTGTAGAAGCTGAACCCAGAGAGCAACTGGGGAACAGATGGAGATGGTCTTATAATCAAAGGGAGGGAGCTGGTTCTCTTCCAGAGGCAAGAGAGAGCCGTGCGGGGCTTTGTGTTAAGTGTTAACCATGTGTCAGAGTTTAGGGCATTGACTCAGATTGGGTCACTGGCTAGAGAAGGTCAAGACCAGCCTGGGAAGAAAGAAGCAAGAAGAGATGGAACATTTCTAAAAATAATAATGACAAGAGGACCTAGTGACTGCTTAGGTGGGAAGGGTAGGGGGAATGAGCAGGGCCAGAATGGGAAGGGAGCAAGCCAGGAAACGAGGCGAGGAGCCCAGAAACAGACCCCAGCAGCGCTGGCGTGGCTTTAGAGCGCTGCAGGGTTTAGGATGGGGTCGGAGTGTACCCCACTCATGTTTCTCGCCTTCCCCTCCCTACACCTCCGGTTGCATCAATACCTCCAAGTTGTGTATCCTTTGTCAAGCGTTGCCAACTTTCAGTTTATCCCACTGACCAGGGGTCGCCGAACTTCTGCAAAGGGAGAGAGAGTAAAATCTTTAGGATTTGCGAGACTGCAGGGTCTCTTTCACGACTCCTTTGCCATTGTGGGGAGACAGCAGCTGCAGACAGTACATAACAAGCAGCCTTGGAAGTCAGTCAAACTTTACTTAGGAGAGCAGGCTCCAGGACGGTGTGCAGACTACGGGCTTGCTGACTCCTGCCCACAGTGCCGTATCTGGCCTTCCCAAAGCACACGCCCGCGCAGGTTAGCAGAGCCTATATCCCATCCGAGTGGCCCCCTGTGCCTCCTGTGACCCTTAACAGTCCTTGCTCACTGCAGTACGGAGGTGAATGAAGAGCAAACTCTCCCAAGCTGAAAAGGATGTCGGAATATTTATGAGAACCGAGAGCTTGTCAAAGGGGCTGTCTTCCCTCAAGTACCCTAAAGGAATCTTGAGAGTGATGACCCCAGGCTCCAAGCACTGGATGATATTTGTAAAGTTCATCTTCTCGCTACAGATTTCTAACTTTAAAGGTCTGGTTTTCCCATGTTGGTATTTCATTTAGAAAAGTGCGTTTCTTCATGCACGCTCTGACCTTGAAGTAGCACATTACAAGCTGAAACCCAGAAGCCTCATGCTGCATTACGAGTTCCTGCAGAGAGTCCGGCGGCTGCCCATGGAGTACAGCTACGGGGAGTACAGAGATCTCTTCCGAGATTTTGGGACCCACTACATCACGGAGGCCGTGCTCGGGGGCGTTTATGAATACACGCTTGTCATGAACAAAGAGGCCATGGAGAGAACAGGTACGGCCCAGGGGAGCAGGGCTGCTCTGGCGGGGCACCGGGAACAGTGAGTGGATGGGGAGAAGCTGATATCTGTAGCTTGGGGAAGAGTCATAGATTGTACTTCTGATTTTCTTTCTATCTCCGTGGCTGTACCATCACAGTCTCAGCTGAAAATTCCTCTTCCTGCTTTTTTTAACTTGTTAATGCCAGTCCCCCTTAGCCTTTAAATGTCTTAGCCTTAAACTCTGAATTCATATAACCATCCTTCCTGGACCTCTTCCTTGCACCTAATGCCTAGGTTTGTTTTGGTTTTGCTTCTGTTTTTGTTTTTGAGACAAAGTCTTACTCTGTTGGCCTGGCTGGGGTGCGGTGGCATCATCGTAGCTCATTGTAATTTCAAATTTGGGGATTGAGCAATCCTTCTGCCTTAGTCTCCTAAGACTACAGGCCAAATCTACAGGCTCCAGACACCACACCCAGCTAATTTTTTTTCTATTTTTGGTAGAGACGGAGTTTTGCTCTTGTTCAGGCTGGTCTTTAGCCAGGTGTTATGGCGGGCGCCTGTGGTCCCAGCTACTTGGGAGGCTGAGGCAAGAGAATCGCTTGAGCCCAAGAGTTTGAGGTTGCTGTGAGCTGTGATGCCACAGCACACTGTCCAGGGTGACAGCTTGAGGCTCTATCTCAAACAAACAAGCAAAAGCAGGCTGGCCTTAACCTTCTTTCTGTGCTTGAGTGATCCTCCTGCCTCAGCCTTCCAAAGTGCTAGGATTACAGATGTGAGCCACCGCCCCCAGCCTGAAATGCCTTCTCACCATCTCCATTTGCATCTGCAACAACCATGACTAACTCTAACACGCCCCAGAGAAAGTTTTATTTTATTTTCCCCAATAAATTTCTTTTCTAGATATCCCCATCTCAGACCTGGTTCTACCATCTAACCAGTGGCTGAAGCCAAAAACTTACCAGTCAACTTCAATTAATTTTCTTTCCTTCCAATCCATGAGAACAAGTTCCATCAACTTTATGCCCAAAATGTAAACTTTTCTTTATGCCCATAGAAAATATAATATTTTCTATTTTTACTATTACCACTGTAAGCTCACCTCATGATGAAAGCACCACATTCAAACTTTAATGCTGATGGGAATTAGGAATGAATCTTGGAAGAGGCGGGTTCTGATCTGGTAAGTTTGTGGTGAAACCCAGAGTCTGAGTTTCTCACAAGATTTGGGGTGATGCTGCTGCCGGCCATAGACCACACTCACTGTAAGAAGCAAGGTCCCAGACTGTCACTTAGTCTCTAAACTACTATTCAACCCCCACACGACCCCTCTAATCCATTCTCCATAGAGTTATCCCAGGGCTTGCTAACTGTAGTCAACCCCATGTCTATGACATGGGTCCTGGTTTCCAATACAGTATTCTGTCCTCCAACATGGCTCTTGTGTTGAGTGAACTTGTCTGAGTCACACGAATTACAATGGCAGATCTGGGGCTTAGTGGCATATCCAATGTACTTGCAAGAAGATAAATGGTGTATGTGGCCTCAGGCTTGCCAAGACCAGGGTCAACTTCCTCCATAACAATGGTTTCTAATCGTACTTTCAAATTGCTCCCCACAAAATTACTTACTCTAATCAAGTAAGTGAGGGGAACGCATAGGAAATCCCACTTTTATTTTTTATTTTTTAAAATTAAGTCAAATACACATAGATGATGAATACATTCATGCATATGTGGGGTACAATGTGCTGATTTTTTTTATACAATCTAATGTGGTTAGATCAAACCAATCAACACAGTTTTCACCTCATTTACCTGATTATTGTGCCAAAACATTTATGTTCTACACTTGACTTGTACCCTTGTCATATGCTCCACAGGTGTGGTCCCACCTTTTACCCTCCCTCTGTCAAACCTGCCCCCTCCCCTCCCTTCCCACTCCATTTCTCTCCTTCATCCTGAGCTATAGTTGTGTTCTATCTTTCATAAGAAAGTGTGAGTAAATATAAGTAGGTTTCATAGAAGTACTGAGTACACTGGATACTTTTCCCTACATTCTGGAGACATTTTACTCAGGAGAATATGTTCCAGATCCCTCCATGTAAACATAAAAGAGGTAAAGGCTTCATATTTTTTAAGGCTGCATAGTATTCCATGGTATACATATACCACAATTTATTAATCCTTTCATGAGTTGATGGGAACTTGGGCTTCTTCCATGACTTGGCTATTATGAATTGAGCTACAATGAATAATCTGGTGCAAATATCTTTTTTGCAAAGTAATTTTTGGTCTTATGGATATACTCCTAGTAGAGGGATTACAGGATCCAAGGACAGTTCAATTTTTAGATCCCTGAAGTTTGGAAATCACACTTTTAGAGTTTCACAAATGTGCTGCAGTAAAATGACCCCTCCACCTCTTTTAATGCAATATTTGTCATATGCAATTAACTACAGAAGCTCTTTTTTTTTTTTTTTTTATAACACCTGCTACTAGCTCATGGGATCCATGTTTTAAGAATATACTTTGGCAAAAACCAACCCCCAACAACACTGTTGAATAACCCAAGTCATCGAAGTTGTTCCTCTCTTGTGTGCTGGCCTCAGAGGGCTACAGAAAGGGGCTTACAAGTTGTGTCTGAGATTTCAGAAAGTCCAGGGGAGCAGGACGCCTCAGGGAGAATTAGAGAGGAAGAAAGTGGGAAACAATCCAAAAATGAAGACAAAGGCAGGGAAATCGGCTCTTTCTCTTTGCTAGGTAATATACCAGACATCTTATATGCATTCCCTCAGTTAACTGATTAACAGCTTTTTCTACTTCATCAAAGTGTGGAGGAAAGTGAGTCAGTGGCGGGTGGGCACATGACAGCAGCCTCTTACTGGGTGCAGCCCGAGGAACGTGACAAGGAATCAATTTTTTAGACAGTGATGCTAAATATTTCCCCTCTTTGGAGAACAGCAAAAATCTTAAGAGAGTCTTGGGAGGAGGTTGAAAAGGGAAGTCGAGTCTGCACCCTGGGAGTCTCTGCTCTGTTGCCATTAGCTTTCTGCACTTCTGGTCATCAGGCTGTGACCCACAAATTTGAACCTGAGAACCTGTGTGACCCAGGAAGGGCCAGACCTCTGGGGCCAGTCACAGGAAAGGGGAGTGTGCGTCCTTCAGGTCACACACTTCTTTCCTTGCCTCTTTCAGATTATTCTCTCAGCAACGTGCATGCTTGTGCCAAAAACGATTTTAAAATCGGTGCTGCCATTGAAGACGTGTACGTCAGGCTGGGCGTGTCAGAAAGCAAGTGCAGGGCTATTCTCAATGAAATCAAAGGTGAGTAGGCCCATGGCTCATGGATTTCTGTGCTTAGAATATTTTCCTCCCTAGCACCTCTGGTCCCAGGCTTTCTTCAACCTAAAGACTCAATATTCTAAGGCCTTAATATTTCAGTTCAGATAATGGTTATTTGAATAAATTTATACCAAGCTCCTACTATGAGCTAAATATGCAAAAACAAGTGGGATTGAATTCTCATCCTCATAGCGGTGAGGTAGACCAATAATTGAAGAGGTGATGGCAATGCTGTACAATGTCCTGGTGCAGAATGAGGAGGCTCATTGGCAGGGAAAACAACCTAAGCCGTGTAAAGCTGTCCTGGGGGCTGGGAGTTGCCCTGGCCTGAGACAGGGTGCTGGGGCAGGTGGCACGTGGAGAGGACAAGCCCTCACCTGAGATCCTGGGTGACGTGAAGACTAGCAGAACAGGCAACGCCACAGATCCTGCCGCAGGGTCCCCACGGCTGAGCAGCAGCACTGCCATACCCAGCCCTTCTGCACCCAAGCCGCTCTGCCCTCACCTGCCCTGCTTCCCGAGCATGGGCCTGGAATTACATGCAAAGGAAAAATTCCACAGTGGACACAAAACAAAATAAAACAGCCACCACCAACATTACCTGCTGGTCCAGCACGATGTCTTACCCTTGAAAGCGACTTGTTGGTGTGTGGTTCACTTGTTTGTTTTGGGGGGGGCTGGGATGAGAGGCACTTCACACATGGGGAGGCAGGCGTGAGACCTAGATACTCTTTAAGGAAGACCATCCAATGCTACTGTGGACATCTTTCTTTTTTTTTTTTTTGGAGACAGAGTTTCATTCTATCTCCCAGGGTAGAGTGCTGCAGGATCACAGCTCACAGCAACCTCAAACTCTTGGGCTTGAGCAAAATCTTCTTGCCTCAGCCTCCCAAGTACCTGGGACTACGGGCGCCTGCCACAATGCCTGGCTAATTTTTCTATGTTAGTAGAGACAGGGTCTTGCTCTAGCTCTTGTTATGTAGGCTGGTCTCGAACTCCTGAGCTCAGGCTCAATCTGCTCCCCCTGGCCTTCCAGAGTGCTGGGATTATGAGCCTCTGCACTGGCCTGCGGTCGACATGTTCCATAACCATCTGGTACACATTACAAGTGTTACTCCTGGGGATAGACAGAGGACTGAAATTGCTGGGTTGTAGAGGGTGGAATTTTGTTCTCTTTAGTAGACAGTGCCATGCTGCTTTCTAAAGTGCTTGTACCAATTTATGCACCTACCTGCAGTACACCAGACTGTCTCTCTCTCTCTCTCTCTCTTTTTTTTTTTTTGATGCTCAAATGTTGCAGGCTCGAATGTGGAACCAGTTATATACCAGTTCATTTGGCACTAGAGACACGGACCCATTAGAATGGGAATGATTCGCTGGTACAACTGGGGGCTTTCTGAGCAACTTTCCGAGAAGTGGAAGTAATAATCACTTTATAGTAGCCACTGCTCACAGAGCAGCTCTCATGTGCTGAGCACAGTCTTTAAAGTTTCCCCATGTTTGTCATCTCACATAAAGAAGTGATAATCAGGGTCTGACAATTAAGTGTGTGAACTCCTCCTAGCGAAAGTGCTACCAACCTCATTGCTAACTATCACTGCAGTCACCAGACAGCCAGATGGAGTACTTTGCAGGTGACCGTAGTGATATTCAGCAGTGAGGTAGGTAGCGCGTTTTCTAGGATGCGTTCACACACTTAATTGTTAGACTTCTGTAAGACGACAGCTCTAATGGCCATTCCAAACAAAGAGTTCCAAAATTGCTTTGAAGGGTGGCCTAGGAGCTGGGGTCAGTGTACAGCTTCCAATCAGAATACATCAAAGGTGACCATTGTAATAGTCAGCAATGAAGGATGTAGCACGTTTTCTAGGATGAATTCTTGAACTTAATTTTCCAACCTCTTAGCCTGGGATCTGGGCCGGACTGTCTGGTAAATCCTTCCCCTCTCCCAGGTTTCTTAGCTGCACGCCTTGGCTTGGTGAGGATTATATAGTTCCTGTTTTATAGTGAATATTAAATGAGTTTCACACACGAGCAACAGTGACGTGCACGAATGATCAACAATTATCAGCTGTTACAGTGACATTTATTCTTTACATGGATACAGAGGATCCTCTTTACAGAAGAGGAAAAGGGAAATCTCACATTCTATAAATGACTTTTCCAAGATAGCAAGGCCAAAGTCAGTGCTGGGTTCATGCCATATGAGCTTTGCTCCCCTCCATCTGCAGTAACAAGTTTGGCAACGGGAAAGTTACTTGACCAAGAAGCAGTGGCTATGAAACCGGGCAGATATAGTTTAAAATTAAGCTGTATCAGCCACTCGCTTTGTGAGCCTGAACAAGTAACTTACAAATTCCAGGTTTGCGTTTCATCATTTGTGAAGTAGAACTCATGATGCTTGGCACATAAAATTGGTGTCAGGTAAAAGAAAATATAATCTGTCATTCTGCCTATTTACCAATCTATTATCTACCTGTCTACCTATGTGTCTATTATCTGGTTATTTGCCTGTTTAATTAATCTATCATCTCTCTATCTTCCATAAACTCATCCAGTGACTGGCACTTTGTAGATGCTCAAGGTAAATACCCCCTCTTTGTCCTGCCCCAGCTGGTGTTACAGGTGGTTGGGTCTGAGCTTCCCTTTTGTCCTGGGCACTGTGACTGCTCTGCAGGCAGGGATGTGTCATTTTCACCCATGTCTCTCAGGCAACCTCAGTAAATAACTAGAGTAACCAAATCATTATTTTTTTATTTTTTAAAGTATTTTTAATTAAATCATAGCTGTGTACATTCATGCAGTTATGGGGTACAAGGTGCTGGTTTGATATACAATTTGAAATACAACAAACTTGTTAACATAGCCTTCACTGCACTTTCTTAATTATTGTGTTAAGACATTTATACTCTGCCCTTAAGAGTGTAGGGGAAACTCTTGAAGAAATTGGCCTGGGAGAATACTTTATGAGGAGGACCTCCCTGGGCAATTGAGCAACACCAAAAATACATTACTGGGATCTGATCAAACTAAAACATTTCTGCACAGCCAAGAACACAGTAAGTAAAGCAAGCAGACAGCCCTCAGAATGGGAGGAGATATTTGCAGGTTATGTCTCTGACAAAGGTTTGATAACCAGAATCCACGGAGAACTCAAACACATTAGCAAGGAAAGAACAAGTGATCTCATCTCCTTGTGGGCAAGAGATTTGAATAGAAACTTCTCTGAAGAAGACAGGCGCATGGCCTACAGACACAGAGTAACCAAATTATTGGCTGGGTTGTAGCAAATTCCTCTGATGACATGCCACTCTTGGTGTCCATCCCAGACAGGAACAAGAGGAGCACCATGGTGGAGGACTTGGTGGTCCTTGTACGCGGAGGGGCAAGTGAGCACATCACTGCCCTGGCTTACAAGGAGCTGCCGACAGCAGAGCTGATGCAGGAGTGGGGAGACGCAGTGCAGTACAACCCGGCCATCGTCAAGGTCAAGGTACACAAAGCTGCTTTACCCGTTCCTCCCTCTACACGGAAGACAGCTTCCGAGGGCCTCCTGTAAGCCACGGTACAGAATGCAAAGTTCATTAAGATGCAGGTCCTTGTTTTGAGGCATAGACTCTGCAGTAGAAAATATATCTGGAACAAGCAGGTTATTGTACACTGCTCAGTACCCCCTGGAGATCCCTAATTCCCTCCCGCCAAGTTACTGAAGGACATTAACGATCAGCTTCTAATTTTAGCCTTCTTAGGTAAGTATTTTTTTGCATGTCATTAGAGAATCACTCATTCTGTTATTTGTTCATTTAAATATTCATCCATTCAACCAACAAGTATTTACTAAGTTCCTCCTATGTGGCAAGAAATAAGGTATTGGAGGAAAGCCTGCAAGGATGAAAAGGTGGGGTCCAGGATGAAAGGTCAGATATGAAATTATGGGATCCGGGATTAACGGTAAGATACGCGGGGCAGGACAAGGCACCACGATAATTGCAAAGCACTTATTGACTCTTGGCCACGGGCTTTAGAAACATTCTTTCATGTAATCTTCATAATAATCTGCAAATTAAACATTCTTAATTCCATATTGCGACTGACAAAAGTCCAGGGTCAGGTTGTCTCCATCCGTGGCTGCTCAGGACTCTCTATTAGACCCAGAAAGAAGACTTGGACATCTTTCCTCCCCTCTAGACTTGCCTGTGGGTTTGGTGAATAAGAAAATAATGGTCCTAACCGCCTGTCACCCAAACAACAGGAGTTTTATGACGTTAAGCTAAAAAGACATCTGTTAGAACAGGACTGTCAGACCCGTCAGCCTGGTAAGTCCTTGCCCGTGGGGACGTCTGCATGGTACCCATTCTCTTCTTGCCAGTGTCTGTACGTCACGGATGGGCCAGTGTCCATCCCCCAGAGACTCAGCTTGCAGTCCAGGTGGTGGGAAATTGAAGGGCTGAAACACGGAGGAGAGACGCTGCAATCCACAGCCCTGGACATGTCTTTATTTGTTTCTCAAATGCATAATTTCTAGGAAACAAGAAAGTGCAGTCAGACCTCTGCACTTACTCAGCAGAAGCACTTGGGGTACAGTTTCTGGCACAAAGGGGTACAATCAGCCAAGTTGTAGGCAATTGCAGAGAAATCTGAGATTGGCTGATGCCACGGTGACATGGTTGGCATCACAGATGGCGTGGGAAAGGACTAAGAGTGCAAAGAGAAAATAGATCCTTACTTTTTACTGAGATACCTTATCTAATTTTTTTTTTTTTTAATCTGAGAAGCAGGGGAATGCTTGGTACCCAAATAGGCTGCAGATGCAACCCAGGCTCTGGAAATGGCAAGGGCCATGCAGGAGGTGATGTGGGCTGTGTCAGAGACTCAGAGATGTTCTCAGGACTGTCGCAGGAGTGGCAGAAGCAAGAGAGGTGAAGGTGGTCATGGACCTGTGCACCTCCCTACGCTGAGTCGGAAGCACACGCCCCGGGCAGCTCACTCTCACATGGACTCTGCTCCAGTGAGGGAAAACCGCAGGTGCCTCCACATCAGGTCGTATCATTTGTCTCTGCAAAGCCAACTTACCAGACAGCTGGAGGGACAACTGATCTCAGCACTAGATGAGAAGTTCCTAGAAGTAAGAGTTTCAGCCAAGGCTTGATGACGTAAACCAGTCTCCAAGATCAAGGTCTGAAAAATGATTTCTACAGAAGCAAGATAGCAGGGATGGCGGTGGCAGAGATGTGCACTCACAGTGCTCTAGAGGAAAACTTGAGACATAGGGAGATGGTTTCTTTGTTCCCAGAAGATGGCAGTGGACATATAAAGAGATTTTTAAACACAAAAGATTGGAACTACATTCAAGATGTAGAAAATGAGTATATGTCTAAAAAATTGAAAAGAAGAAGTAAATTTTAGAGTGCATTTACTTGGGGATTATAATGAAATGAAAGAAAAAGAGGAATTTATGAAATAAAAAATAGAAGCTGAAGAGGTGTTTAGACACCAATCGGATGAAAAGGAAGTGGTTGGATACAGGAAACCAGAAGCACAATAGCAGAATTAAAATCTACGTTGGAAACTAATGAATTGACACTGCAGAAAATTGAGTCAGTGATGTGGAAGGTGCTAGGAAAATGGTCTTACAATGCAGAAGCAAAAGACAAAGAGGTTAAAACAATACCGGGAAAGACGTGTGATGGGCAGAAGTAGAAATCTGAAACACAGGGGCTTCCTCCTATGAAAGAGAAGATTCCACATGAAGACGCGTGAATCACGCACATGGTGCCAGAGACTCCCCTGAGCTGATCATGCAGAACGAGCAGATCATCGGAAACGAGGCAAAAGTGTGGAAAACAAAGCAATACTGAAACACATCCTGATGAAATGTTTAAATATCTCCTACAGGAGGAAAGTGAACCTAGTCTTAGAATTCTTTTTTTTTGTTTGTTTGTTTGTTTTGTTTTGAAGTTTTGGCCGGGGCTGGGTTTGAACCCACCACCTCTGGCATATGGGGCCAGCGCCCTACCCCTCTGAGCCACAGGCGCCACCCTTGGCCTTAGAATTCTTTGCAGCATGAAATGCCTGTAGCTAATGGAGCAACAGCTATGAAGTCTTAAAGGAAAGACATGTGGCCCAAGGAGATGGTTATTCATGGGTAAAGAAGTTCAAAGATATTTTTAATCTCTGTAAGGTGGACATCCAAGGGAATGTAACAAACTGTCAACACACAAAGATGGACGAGGTAAGGAACTAGGCCTACTGTGCTGATAAGTACAGGTGGTGCCTGTCCAGTCTGTGAACATTAAGTCAATTTAAGGAGGTGGTCAGTGTAGGGAGGTGGTCAGCTGTGGAGGGTCCATTGTATTAAACGAGTCACAAAAAAGGCTTGCCAGGTTGAACAAATGAAAGATGTCCAGTTACCTTTGAATTTTACATAAATAAGGGATGATTTTTTTTTAGTGTAAGCATCTCCCAGATATTGCCTGGGACATAGTTACACTAAAAACGTATTGTTGTTTATCTTATATTCAAATAGAGCTGAGTGTCCTGCATGTAACTGGTAATGATAGTCACAAAGTCCATCGCCTGTGTCTGTTCCTGAAGTAGGCAGTGTAGCTGTGTTGGGGGCTGGGACCCACCCTGATGGTGTTGTGTGAGTAATATGTCTCTCGGGCACAGAATAGAGGGAGTGAATGGTGTTCACACAGTGGTCAGGATAGCCAGTGTCAGGCTTCAGAGAAACAACCCCCAAATTTCAGTGGCTCGGTACAACAAAAGTTTATGTTTCAATCACACATGTCCAAAGAGTGTTGGTGAAGGGCTTTGGCTCAACACAGCGACTTCAGGATCCAGATGGGGGGGGCCCTTATCTTGCCACATGCTTCCAAGATCACCGCAGCAGTGATCAAAAAAGGGAGATAAGTCAGTTTGCTCTTCTTTGAAATTTTCCACCTTAGAAGTGACATTCTCTTCTGCTGACCTTTCCACTGTTTAAAACAAGTCGCACGGCAACCCGCCTTCAGTGAAGTCAGGAAGTGTAGCCCCACCACATGTCCACAAGGAAAAGAAACTGAAATATTTGATTAGCAGTAATAATGACCGTCATCTTTCTAAAAGCATGTGACTTAAGGATTTTCTAAAAGCAAATTACTGTAGCCAAGAGAAGGTATAAAACACAGACATGGTGGTAGGATCTGGCCTGATACATTTCATCCACAAAAATAAATTCTGAATTTATAATAAGGAAACCAGGCACATAACTCAATGGTAGGTAACACACCACAACAAAATGTGAGGAATGATACCATTCTTTCTTACATGTCTCTCAGTTGGCCAGTAACTATACAAAATTTTTAACGTCTGTAGTAATAAAAAATGAAAACAAAAGTAATGCTACAATTTAAAAAAATGGTTTTTAAAATTAAAAAAAATTTTCTACCTCTTAAATTGACAATGGTTAAACATCTATAATAAGAGTGGTGAGACGGGCACTTTTGTAAAAGAGGATCAGAATGTAATCTGATACAACTCTTTAGAAATGGATTGAAGCAGAGATATCCAGAATATTAAAAATGGTTGTTGCTTGTAATCCAATAACCCCAAATGCAAGAATATAGTAAAGAAATAATTTGAAAAGTTGATCTGTATGTATAAAGACATTTATTATCATTATTATTATGTTGTTGTAGTTTGGCTGGGGTCGGGTTTGAACCCACCACCCTTGGTATAGGGGGCTGGCAGCGTGCTCACTGAGCCACAGACGCCTCCCAAAAGACATGTGTTATTTGATTGTTTGTAGTAGCAAAAGGAGAAAGGAAAGAGGAAATTTTCTAAAGGCTCAATAACAGGGAAGAGTTGAATATGGTGTGGTTCATCCATACAGCGGGCGACTCTGAAGCCATGAAAAATTACTTTATCAACGTCCATTGACTCATAAGGGAAAATCCTCACATTAGGATGTTAAGTGAAAATGTGAGATATAAAACTGCACTTACACCACCGGTTTGGTGTAAGTATCTACCTAGCCGTCCTTTGGATATGTCCATCTACTTACCAAAAAAATATATACGGAAAGGAGACAGACTACAGTGTTAATATTTCAAATCCTTTTGCACCACTTGCTGGGGGCGTGACTTACGTCAGTACACTTAACTTTTCGGTGCTACAGCTTTATCATCCGTCCAATAAGGAAACAGAAGACTACCATGACTCGTTAGGTTGTTGCGATGATTGTTAGATAAGGTATGTGAAGTATTGAGTTTAGTGCCTGATAAATGCTGGCCATGGCAATAACTGCTTGTGATCACCAAGAGCACCAAGGTCCTCTCCAGAGACCTGCGTGGTGTTTAACAGATGGCACCCACCATCTATAGGATAGAGAAAATTTTCACAGGGCGGGTATGTTAAGGACCCTCTGAGCAACATGAGTGCTTAGGATTGGGTACTTGGGGGAGAGGTGGAAAAGACAAGAAAAATCAGGAAGGAGCGAGAAAGATGGGAGGAAAAAGACAGCAAACCAAAGAACCGATAAATGTGCTTTATTAAGTTAAAAAGTGAACTGCAGAGTCCTGAGGGGTTATGGCCATTCCGAGGCAAAATGCAGCCTGCAGCATTTGGAGAGTCCTGGGATAAGAGATTGTAAATGGGACTAATCAAGCCATTTTTATCAATAATCATCATGAGCTAGAAGGGAAAACTCAGGCTTGGGATTAGAATACTGGTAATGCCATTTTATGGGTTGTGTCACCTTGATCAAGTGATTTCACCTCACCTGTCAATGGGGCTAAAGATTGCTCCCTGGTGAGGAGCAAGGGGGATCATAGTTGTAGACTTCTGCACAAGTCTTGGAACACAGAGTATGTGGAAGTTTTCTTCCAGTCTGGGTACTGATTTGCTCTCTCTCCTGAAGTGAATCTCAGTGCTGGTAGGACAAGGCTTTAGTGGTTAAATGCAGACTGCAAGGTGCTTCGGGAGCAAAGGCAGACAGCTGGAGGAGTTCCTCACTGGTGTACAGCAAAACACTCCTCCCCACCCCCCTTCCTCTCCTCCCCACGTGTGGCCGGCAGGCTGGAGGGTTCTGCAAACAGCCTCTGGATCAATTCATTGACCACAACACGGTGAGACAATGGGACCACCGAGGGGCCTTGCTTTGCCCACAGGAGCGAAGGTCAGTGTCAGATGCATTAAGAAATGGAAGCAATTTTCTTCCCACTGGAGGCTTCTATTAGTCGTGATTGCCTGCATTTAGACAGACCCTAAACTCTCCAGGGCTGGATTAGGGCGGATCGCCAACAAAATCCGGAGAGGAAACTGGCCCTGGAGTTGACACATAAAGCCAAGAGGAATCAAGCATTTTAATCTATGTCTTCAGACAATGCCTCTTGTTTTCCTAACTCACAAACATCGCCACATCCATCTGTGATTTCTTCCTCTCAAATGCTGTCATGCCCACCCGGTGACCACCTTCTTTGTTTCCTCTTCTGTGTCTGCTGCCAAGGCCTGATGAGGACGTCCGTCCTCCTACCTCCAGCCCTTGACCCGCTCACTGGGGCTGCACCCTACACACGCGGGGCTGCGACATTACCCTGATCTCCAAGGGCTTGTGATCTAATCAGAGAAGGAAACAGACACCTCTGCAAATTAAAAAAAAAAAGAAGAAGGAAAGAAAGGAAAAGAAAAAGTTAATGACTGTAAAGAAAAAGGAGGAGGCAGAAACACAGACTTCGTATCGGATCAGGAGGGCAGGCAGCACCCGGCGTCTTAATGGACGGAAGATGTTCTGGGAGCTTTGAGTTCTAGAAAGGCTTCCTGATGGTGGCTCTTGCTTGGTACAGTAATTTTGATAACTTTGGAGAAGGTAGGGATGGTAGTATTATTTTCAAAGAGCTTCTGGAAATCACCTTCTCTGCCACACCGAACTTAAATGAGCCCTCCACCCTTCTCGACCTCTGTCCTGCTTCTCTCTACAAGTTTCGGCTGTCACCTGTAACCACCGTGCTGTGATCATTGATTGGCAAATTTCTCTCTCTCTCTTTCTCTCTTTCCATTCTGGTTCCTGGAGAGGAGGGATTTGATCTTCCTTGTCAGTTACGCTTACTGCCCAGCACTTAGTAGGTGCTTAGAAAGTGTTGGTTGACCTGAACTTGAATGAGCTTTCTGCATATTAGGTGGTGGTGGGGGGAGGCAGAGAGGATGGTGCCCCCCTCTGCGAGCCACAGCATCCGGCAAGCTCCAGATGGACCCCAGGTGGACCTCCCTGCACTGACTCCCCGGCCATTCCTGTTCATTTTGACTTCACAGTTTTGTTTGATACCTGTTTTCTCTCTAAGAAATGCCATTCCTGCCCCTTTCCAGGTGGAGCCTCTGTACGAACTGGTGACGGCCACAGACTTCGCCTTTTCCAGCACAGTGAAGCAGAACATGAAGCAGGCCCTGGAGGAGTTCCAGGCGGAATTCAGCCCCTGCCACTGTGCCCCGTGCCATGGGAACGGGGTCCCTGTCCTGAAAGGTAGCATTTTAGGCAGCTGTTGACCCCCAGGGGAGCTCTGGTCTGGGAGAGGCTCTGAGGGCAGCTGTTTGTCTGAAAGTGGGCACCTAGGGGCAACTATTCTGGCTATCACAGCAGGTGATGGCAGAATTAAGCTGAAGACAGTGGCAGGCTGAGACGGGGGGCACACTAGGAGTGGGAACACACTCAGGAAATCTCTAATCTTCAAAAAAGTGGGCCTGGGCTGAGCTGAGAGCCCCTTTGTACATGTCCTGATTGGCACATTAATATGTGGTGAGAGACTTTGAAGGTGGCAACAAGGACAAGCTACTAGAATTCAGCTGTCAACTTCAAGGGTCCCATCTAGGGTTCACTGGGAGGAGTGGGGTCCTGGGAGCATGTGCTCCCTTTGCGATAGGCCAGCAGGACTCTGAAGGGGACTCCAGTCGGTCAGTCAAAACAGGGACAGCTGCTTACAGCAAGGAAGGGAGCCAACTGGAAGCAGGACAGCCCACATGGCAGAGCAAGATCAGCAGAGGAGACTCAAGAGAAGGTGTATTCTCGGGCAGAGGATTCCAGGTGCCAGGCTGGGACTGAGGACTCTGCCTCCGGCTTCTCGGACAGGATGCATCTAGTCACGGCAGATGTAAGTGACAGTGTAAGGCCTGAAGTTCTGCCACCAGCACAAGGTCAGCTATGTGGAGTCAGCTCCCTATAAGAAGGATCAGCTCATCAGCTCAAGGTTGGGATCTAGGGCTGCTGAAATCCCCTTTGCCTCATGTGAAATTTGGACCTAGAAGCTGGGACCCACTTGAGGCTGTAGGGTAGAGGGAGGAGGTGATGGGCAATCTGGAGCCAGAGGCTGGGGTGCTCCCAGGCCCTGACCTATGAAGGACAATCCCATACAGAGAGTCTGTGGGATCCAGACGGGAAGTTCCACACAGATTAGAAATTAGCACAGGGAATCACTTCCAAAGTGTCAGAACCGGCCAAAGGTAGGAGGAGACATCTAAAGATAGTGACTTCCCGGCCTAGAGGTATCCAGGCAGAGGCTACACAGTCCCTCATGATGAAGTTCAACATCAGTGATGATTGGCCTCTGTGACTACCAGACTAGCTTCTGACCTTGAAAGCTTGAAAGTCTGGGTCAAAAGTCAGCTGATGACTGATTGTCCTCAACAACTCCCTATAATTCCCTGGATGGAAGCAAACACTCTCTCATGCCATAGGGCCCTCAAGAAAGCAGGAGGTATTCTTGGCACTGGGCCTGCTTATTGCAAACTGTTCAGCTAAATCAACAACACGCTTGTGTTCATTGTGGATGTCAAAGCCGAGGAGCATCTGATCAAACAGGCTGTGAAGAAGCTTTATGACATTGATGTGGCCAAGGTCAATGCCCTGATCAGGCCTAATCACGAGAAGAAGGCACATGTTCCACTGGCTCCTGATAACGATACTTTGGATGTTGCCAACAAAACTGGGATCATCTGGACCAAGTCCAGCTGGCCAATTCTAAATATATAACTTTTCACCATAAAATATAAATAAATAAATAAATAAATAAATAATCTAGACTCTGCCATAACCTGATGGAAACGCAAGGGTGCGGGGGGCTGAGCTTCGAGAGTTCTTTGCTGCGGGGGAAGGTTCACACTCTCTGCCTTGTCTTCGCAGAATCACGCTGTGACTGCATCTGTCCTGTGGGAGCCCAAGGCCCAGCCTGCGAGATGACCTCTCGGAAAAGTAAGGAGTCTGAGAGTTAGTTGGACAAGAAAACATAGGCAAATCCAGAGAGTAAATAATTCACAAGAACGAGAGCAAGGTGGGAGGGTGAGTAGAGGGTTATGAAACTCAAGATCCGTCCTCTGTCCTGATGGTCTATTTCATTATTTTCCCAACGGAGAGCTCCTCCCATTACAGGACCACCAGTGTGTGGCATTTGCACACCAGCTCTTTAAGTCATTCTGAGATGCTGTCCTCTTTTTCTACTTCTATTTTTGCTCCTAGGGAGCCCCCCAATTCCAGCATAGATGGCGCTCCTCTGTAAACATTCCTCTAATCCTACAGTAGAATTGGTTGGTTTCTCTTATGGGCCCCCCAGGACTTTGAGCATACAGAGGGTGCCAAAAAAATGTACACACATTTTAAGAAAGGAAAAAAAAGTATTAAAATTGTAATACTCAAGTCATGTTTGACTTCTGCAATGACAAGAGGGTTCAAATGTGATTGTAGTCATCTTTTGCTATGGAGATATATATATATAATGTATATAATGCATGTATGGTAATGCTCAATATATGTACAGATATATATAGAGAGAGAGCATTACAATTTTAATAGAGATTTTTTCCTTTCTTAAAATGTGTATACATTTTTTTGGCACCCTCTCTATATGTGTGTATCTAACATAACCCTTTGCACATGGCCTTTGGGCCAGGGTGTGTATTGACGTGTCTATGACTAAGGATCATCTTCCATTTTCCTGTATCTCATGGCCAGGCACAGTTGTCGCTCAGTGAGATAATGTTAAATTAACAAACCCCAAACAAGACTGTCATGAAGATCTCTTCCAGCTCTCAAATTCTTTGGCCAGTTCGTTACTTACGAGTTTTCAACCTTGGCAGCACCTGTAGCTCAGTGGGTAGGACATCCGCCACATACACCCAGGCTGGGGGGCTTGAACCCGGCCCGGGCCAGCTAAAACAACAATGGCAATTGCAACAAAAAAATAGTCGGGCATTGTGGTGGGTGCCTGTAGTCTCAGCTACTTGGGAGGCTGAGGCAAGAGAATCACTTGAGCCTAAGAGTTGGAGGTTGTTGTGAGCTGTGACGCCACAGCACTCTACCCAGGGCAATAGCTTTAGACTCTGTCTTTAAAAAAAAAAAAAAAAGAGTTCTCAACCTTTCATGCCTCTCTCACTTTTATTTTTTTCCTATGGCTTTTTGGTGATTCTCTTAAAAATGGACATGGCACGTTCAATAAAACCACCACCATTGACTGGGCACTTTGCTTTGTATTAGGCACCTGCCAAGACAGAGATGATCCTTTTCACTACCTCACAGAGTAGTCTTGGGTTTGTAAGCAGGCGTCTAAAGCACTTAGAATGAGGGCAGACACATTGTAAAGCAAGATCAACACTGATTACTTAGTTTAGAGCCTATTGTGACTTCTAATCTTACATATGTTAAATCCTTTCATCCTTGCAATGGCCCCCTGAGGTGGATACTATTGGTATTCTCATTTTATAGATAGAGAATCTGAGTTTAATGGGTAACAAAGGACCTTGCCCAGTGGTCACACAGTAAGTTAGGGACCCAGGTTCACATCTGGTGGGACTGACTGCACAGTCTGTGATCGTAATTCCTGCCTGTGCTCCCACCAAACACGTGGGAGCACATCATCTTCACTCTCTCTTTCCTGCACCTCAACCAGACCCCCAGTAGTGATCCACCCAGTGAGTGTGCAGTCACACATCTACAGGATTTGTGTTGGTTGGAGGAGACTTTGAGAACCAGCCACTCTAGCTGCCTCGCTTTATAAATGGAAAGGCCCAGAGATACCAAGTAATTTACCCAGAATTACACTGTGAGTCAGCAGCAAAGCCAGACATTTTTGTATCATGATAGAAGTAATTGATTACTTGCCAATCTCATCAACAACCCAAATTCCTCAGGTGAAAGCCAGGTGTCAGGCAGTAGAGAGTAATCACTTCAAACACACAACACTCCCAGTAGGTGCCATAGCCCCCATTAATGAGAACAAGCAAATTGTCCATTATCTTGTACCTGAACCATTATCTTGCAGTTTCTAAGTTGGAATACATTTATTTATAAATTTAATTTATCCATTTAACAAATGCTTACCAAAGACCTTCTCTGGGCCTGGCTTCTCGCTAGATGAGCAAATCAGATATCCCCCCCTGTTATCATGGAGATTGCACTTAGAAAGGGAAGATCAATATTATTAGAATAGTCCCAGAATTGCATTTAAAGCTCCAATTGTAACTCCTGCCACAAAATTATTGGAGAGCTTATAATATGGGAAATTGATGGAGATTTAGGGGTCAGAGAAAGTTTTCCAGAATACATGACACTTTTGCTGAGATTTGAAAGGTGAATAGGATTGACCAGGTAACTAAAGAAGAGAAGAGTGTTCTGTGCAAAGAGAACAGCACATGCAAAGGCCCTGTGGTAGGGACATGGCAAGTACAGTGGACAGAAAGGACAGTTGATTGATTGGTAAAGGGAGATTCAAGATTGGGACTCTCAAAATCTTTTGGTCTTATATACCCCACACCCCACAACATTAAGACACCAGAATATAAGAAGAGCTAATTAATATTTGTTGACCTTGTTTCTTATAGATGTTCCCACTGACGGGAAGTGGAATTGCTGGTCAAACTGGTCTTCGTGCTCTGGAGGGCATAAGACAAGACAACGGCAGTGCACCAATCCACCTCCTCAAAACGGGGGCAGCCCCTGCCCAGGTCCTGCTTCAGAAACGCTCAACTGCGAGGATAGGAGAGTTTCTAGAAGATGATACAGCTGTGGGCTGCAACAGCCACAGCTCTGATCCCTCAAGAAAACTCAGGCCAGCTCATCCCCACTCCACCTGCCACCTGGGGCTCACCCAAGAAGCAGTGCCGTGCAGGCTGTTTAAAACAGAGATATTAGTTTGTAAAACGCACATTGATTGGGTAGTGAGTTAAACTGAAATTACAAGTACCTTAAAAGGCATAAATGTCTTTATAATTCTCACTTTGCTCACCCTACAGTTTTGTTTTACTTACATTTACCACCAACCAGGAGCTGTGTTGGAACTTATTCACCCTGTACTTCCACTATCTATAGGCACATAGTAGCTATCACATAATGAATCAATGACTGGAAATTAAATTGTTCTTTCCTTGACAAGTACAAGGTCTTGTTCAGTAATTACCAGCAGTTAATGTTTATTGGGCAATTACTGTGTGCTAGCCACTGATTCAGGGCATTAATTCATCCCATTCTTGCGAAAACTTTACAAGGGATGCTATCATCAGCCCCGTTAAACGGTTGGGGGAACTGAGGCTTAGAGTAGTTAGGTGACTTGTCCAAGGTTACACAGTTGGAAATTGGCAGAGCTGAGTTCCAGATGTGGGATCTAGAGTTTGTACCTCTTAATTATGGTGCCCTCTTGCCTCTCAATAAGTGTCTGATGAACAAAGAATTTGTATGAAATAAAGCACACCAGAAAGTACTATGAGAGAGAGTATGTGTGTGGTTGGCAAATTTCCACCCACTTCTTTCTGAGAAGGGTGTGTCCTGGCCACTCAGTTCTCTCTGAGGCTGAGCAGAGGAAGGGCACCCTTGTGTACGTCGAGAGCAAGAGTTGTGGGGCAGAGCGGAATTGTGGTGCCCAATGGTGGAGTGCCATGGGTGTGCCCAGGAAGATCCAGACTGAACACAAGAGCCAGGGAAACTGGTTCCTGAATGAGAGAATGTTAAAGGAGATACAGAGAAGAGGCCCATGGTGGCTGGAAGAGGAACCATGTCAAGGAGAATTTCAAGTTGATGACTATGGGGCCACGGGAAACATAGACCCTCTTCTATGTCCCCCTGTGAAATTGTCAGTACACTCTACTCCACTCACTGAGGCATCTGTGCAGTACCATTTAGGAAGGGCTGGGCTTGATGAGGAAAACGAGAAGACAATTGATCTCTAGGTTACCAAAGTACCTTTGTTTTCTAGATTGCCTAGTAGGTAACACTAAACATTTTTTTTTTTTTTCATTTAGTCATTCCAGCTGATTAAAACATCCCTTAAGATTTTATTTTGCCCTTGAACATTCCCTATCTGATTGAAATACCTCAGGTGAATGTGTTGAAATAAAATTGGTGGGGAAAGGAAAGCACTTAGTCAGTGATTTTTAACCTTTTTTTATCTCACGGCACATTTGAACCTATAGCTACACTTCTGTGCCACGCTTCAATCATGTTGGTTAAAAAAACAAACAAACTGTGCTTTGAACTTCTTTTGAAACATAATTTAATTAATGATCTATAAAAATTTTTGCGGCACACCTAACATCCTCTCCCGGCACATTGTTTGAAAATCACTGATTGGTTAAAAGTGGACCGGCTTATATTCATTTTCAACCCAGTTGTTTCCTGCCACATCATCTCCTCTGAGTTCACTGTTGGGTTCAGGGCTGAGGCCTGAGGGCTTAACATTTTGGTGACTGCTTTGGTTACAAATGGGGAAGCTCATAAAGGGAGTATAGCTCAGTGGTAGAGCATTTGACTGCAGAACAAATGGGGAGGTTCAGAGATATTAAGGAATCTGGCCCACCCGGCTATCTGGAATGCAAACGCAACAATGATGGAAGCAGGTGGGGTTCCTGCAACAAGCGAGACCTTTCCACCGGCCTTCCTGCAGCCCTCTGTCCCTGCAACTGACTACGGTCTGGGCCCTTGTTCGGCTCAATGTTATTGCTTTTCAGTCTGCTGTTATTTCAACAGGCTAATCCAATAATGTTTTATCTTTTTCATTATACTGAGGCAGTATAATTTTCTTGAGTTATAATCTATCTTCTTTTAAGATTCCCCAGAGACGGGGAAGAGCTGTTCTGTCTTTGGTTGATGGGAGGCGCCCTGGAAGCCAACACCAGCACAATGAAACTGAGCCCTGCCAAATTAAATTCCGAATCTCAATCACAGCCACCGCTTCTAATGGGAAATTGGAGTTGATTATGGAGATGACAGCCCAGGTTCACGTTTATTGCGTTTAGCAGAAATTGTTTATCCTATTAAATGTGGTCTTGAAGGAGAAACAATTGAATTTTGGAGCATTGGTGAATACCCGGGTGACGCCCAGGCACCGCTAAACTGCGTAATAATTATATTCTTATTTGTGGGCTGAACTTCCCCTTGTGGCTCTTTCTGCAAACAAATGCATTTAGGAGGAGGCTGCAACAGTATGTGAGAATTAAACAAAATAAATGCAAGTGTGCTTTTGGAAAATCTTGGCGACTGTGGCTGCTAGTGGTATACCTCTGAAGGAGCTGGGATAGCCGAGGGGCAGGGTCCAGTCAGTGTAGGCTGGCAGAGGTCCTGGAAGCTTGAATGTAGCACAAGGCACCTGGCAGGTGGGGGTGGGGGAGATTTTTGCATCCATGAATATGAAACTTTGAAATGCTGTTGTCTCTGCCATGTGCTTAATGTCGGGGTAGGAGGTTTCCCATGTGACCTGGGACTAATAACTTCTGTGGGAATAATAATTATTATAATTAACTTAACAATAGTAATAATAATCATAGCTGCCAATTATAGAGCACTTCCCGGTTTATGAAGTCTTTTAATCTACATTATCTCATTTAATCTTTATGTGAATTTGATGGGGTAGATGTTAATACAGTCATCTGATGACAGGTAGAGAAGACTTCAAAGGGAGACTCAATTCTAACTAATGGGTCAATGATAGACGTCAAGGTGAGGTGCAGAGGCCAGACAAAAGAGCATCTGTTGGCAGGGAATCCAAACAGAAGGGAAATTCGTCTCTTTCTTAAAGAAGAAGACTTAGACTTGCTTCCAGGATAAAAACCTCCTCAGGAGAGGGTGGGGCTGGTGCAGAAGGTCCTTGGGAGCACCAGCCTGCTGTCCATTAGGACATGCATGCTCTGGGCATGGTGGGGAAACACCCAGGCTGCAGGACCTTGCATGGAGCAGCCCCACCCCTTGCCCTCCTCTGGAAGCCACTTCCTCACTCATCCTCCAGGTCTCAGCCCTCCTCTTTTTTCAGACAGCCTTTTCTCATCCTTTTAGGTTACGATAGAGGGCTGTCCTCTCTGTCCCCTTTGCATTCTGTGCTTCTCCCATCATGACACTCATTTCGGAGTGCAGGGTCTGTGAAGCCGGGAAGCACAGACACTATTTTATCTTACGGATTGAAGATGTTCTTAATGGTGTCATGTCTCTTCACTGATGTTTCCAGACTTAGCAGACATTGTATCATAATTTATTTGTTGCTCCTTTTCAAATATAGCGTCCACCAAGACAGAACAGTGTCTGTCTCCTGCGCTAATTCATAGATCCCAAGAAGCAAGGGCCGTGTGTGGCACAAGAGGGCCATCGGTAAGTAACTACTACATGAATGAATGAACTAACGAGAAGGGGCAAGTAGGGGGGAGGATGAGCCTTCCCATGCTGGTGTGAAGCTGCAGTGAGTGGACAGCACGTGACAGTGGCATCATGAGAAGGGACACAGCAGCCCCACAAAGAGGGGACCCCACACAGGAAAGAAGGGGAGGCACCTTTAGGTAGCTTTGTGGCTAGCAGTGCAGAAGAAAGATGAAGGAAAAATAGTTGATGTCAGGATGAGCTGACGGTAACAGCCGGGGGTCTCTAGGGACAGGGACAGAAAACTCTACAGCTATGGAGGGGACTGAGCCTGAGAAGTGAATTTATGAGAAAACCAAGGCACAAAGAGATTTCAAAAGTCAGTATGTGGCAGAGGTGGGGAAAGCAACTTCAAGAACAAAATTCTCTCCCAATATTCTGTGCCAACCTTGGCTTTCTCATCCCTAGCTTAGTTTTCACCTGCAGTGCCCCCCTGAACCTGGCAGCAGCTCACGGCAACAGAAAAGGTAGTTCCGGGAGACCCCCTGTTCATTGGATGTTGCCATGAAATCAGGTGTTTCTTGTTGCGTGACCGGAGACGCGAACGTCCTACATTTCTATATTGTGTTTTCCTCTTTGCGTTATTTTTCTTAAATGTTAAGCCAAATTCCAACACTGAGGTGTTCAGAAATTCAGCTATCTGTTTACAGAGATACTGGGATACTAATCAAATCTGGGCAGACAGTGGAGTGAGAGGCCAGACAGTATAGAGCTTGGACGACAGGGAGCTGTTGCGTGAGACTGGCTCTGTGACTTCCTGGTCGGTGGCCTTACACAAGGTACGCCCCAGTCTGGGCCTCCATTTCTGCATCTCAGGTGTCATGATCTCTATGTGAGCTATTGCACCCTGCACCCACCTAGCACTCCAGAACGAGCTCGGCCACCGCCATCGTTGTTTCCAGGGAGCCACACACCACCCACGGCCACCTCAGACTGCTCTTCTGAAAAGTCACCGAGAGCTGCTTTAAATACAATACAGGGAAAAATCCTCTAGAACATACAAGAACAAAAAGACATAAAATAGCTTAGTTCCTAGGATATGTCTTCATAAAGGACATGGAGGCCTTTTATATCCCAAGCTCTGGGTTATTAAGGGAAAATGTATCAGCATAATAACTAATATTTGCAGAGGGCATTACCAGTTACAAAGAACTTTCACGTGCCTGATCCAGCTTAATCCTCTCAATGTCTGCAAGAGGAAGGATTTATTATCTGCCTTTGACAGGTGGTGAGACAGAGCCTCAGAGAGCCTGAGTGATTTGCCCAAGACTACATAGCTTGAACGTCCACAGCTCAGTCCAAGGCTGCTGACCTGCTGCAGCAGAAGCAGGTTCAGCTTCATCCACAGAGCAAATGCCCAACTGCCTGCTTACCCAGAGGAGGCAGAGAGGCACTTGGTCTGACATCCCTGTAGCAGAGATCTGAGTGGGTTTGGAGGGCAGACAGACAGAGCTGAAGACCAAATGCCATTGCTTCTTAGCTGTGTGACTTTAATCAAGTTGCTTACCCTCTCTGTGCCTCAGTGCCCTGATCAGAAAATAAAGCCAGGGCAGAAGATTAAATGACAAGACATATACAGGGTGCGTGTAATGACTGTGTGCAATTTAACATAGTTTAGCATGGTGAACTGCACACAAACTTTATGTCCATCCTGTATAAAAAGACTGCCATCCCACAATGGCCTGGCACCTGGCCAATGCTCAACTGCCCTCCAGTTCTTCAATGCTGATAAAAACAACCCTGCCTCATATTTGCCCATTCGTAGCCTGCCTCGCCTCTGTCTGCCTGAGCAAGTAGATGCATTTTACAAGAAGGAAAAAGAGAACGAATAACAGTTGTGTTTGTAGTGGGAATTCTCTGAGAATTGTCGAAGGGAGTCAAGTAGCCGGTCTGACATTCACCCCCGTGCAGGGGGGTGCGCGCCGCAGCCCAGGCACTGCCTTATCGCCATTGGCTACACCCCCCACTTATCTCGAGTCTACACCTTGCAGCCCCAGGTGCCCCTTCATCCATCATTGACCATTCTCTGGTGTCCACTCCTCCTTCCCTCGCCACCTCCTGCCCGATGACTCCTTGTTAATAAGCCAGTTTGTTCACTCCCTGAAAACTATCTGATTCTGGCCCCTTTTATCCCACATACCATCCATCCATCAGCTGTTTGCTCCACTGGCTTGGTTAGGAAAATGGGAGTGCGAGAGGGAGACAAGGAATAGATAAAAGTTCTCAGCAGCTATTGCTAAAGAAATAGAACAGATAAATAGATCCGTCAGACAGGAATCCTGCCCCTGGACAGCCAAGTTCATTTATTAAAAACAGGTTAGGATGGGAGGATTTATCTTACATTTTAAGCTGTTAATACAGAAGGGAAACATTTTTCTTTATCTCTCCCAGGGGGAGAGGGAACATCCTAAGGCCATGAATGAGGAATCTTTAACTCGAGTTGATGGACTTTCCCCCACAGAGATGGAAAACGTGGGCTTGCTCTTGAATTTGTGCCCCCAGGAATGGCGTGGCTCGGCTGTCTTTTGATGCAATAGGAAGGTTGCAGGACTCAGGAGTCCGTGAACGTGTCTGTCACTAGCGTTTCTCTCACAAGTTCCTGCACACTCGATGCTGTTCTAGAGTTGAAAACAGGGTCCCACAAACTGTCCCTGAAAGCTCCTGTGGACCAAGCACCAGGCTGGCAGCTGG
Organism: Loris lydekkerianus; assembly: GCA_963574355.1. Lineage (NCBI taxonomy): Eukaryota > Metazoa > Chordata > Mammalia > Primates > Lorisidae > Loris > Loris lydekkerianus. The sequence continues at coordinate 1,409 of CAUYPK010007008.1, read as the reverse complement.
GGCCTCAGTGGCAGAATGAGCCCCTGTGCCCGGCAGGAAGTCAGTGGATTGGGAGACAGACAAGTAGCGTACAGTGACAGAGCAGGGAAAGTGCTGGAACCCAGAGCCATCTGCGAAGGTGGCACCTGAGAAGGTTCAGGGAAATGGAAGGGTCAGGGCCAGCTCTTCTTTTGTTTTTTTTGAGACAGAATCTCGCTTTGTCACCCTCGGTAGAGTGCTGTGGTGTCATAGTCACAGCAACATCACACTCTTGGGCTCAAGTGATCCTCTTGCCTCAGCCTCCCAGGTAGCTGAGACTACAGGTGCCCGCCACAACGCTCGGCTATTTTTAGAGACGGGGTCTCACTCTGGCTCAGGCTGGTCTCTAATTCCTGAGCTCAGGCAATCCACCTGCTTTGGCCTCTCAGAGAGCTAGGATGACAGGTGTGAGCCACTGTGCCCGGCCAGGATCAGCTTTTCTGACCTGTGTCTCAAAGACTACTGGTGAAGGATGAGGAGGAGAGGGAAACTGGGGAGCAAGGTAGGTGGGGCTCCCGGGAGGGGTTTGTACAAAGGTCTGAAGCCACCAGAAGGCCGGACCCTCGTCGTCTGGTAACAGACGGCTTGGCCGTCATCTCTCCCTTCTGCACGGTGACTTTTGAAGCCTACCCTTTCTCTCTGGGTCCATTTTCTTCACCCTAAAGGCATGTAGTTCAGAAGAGATTCATTGAATGCTGCACTCTTTAGATCTTCCTTTCTCTCAAAGAAGAAAAAAAGGAAAGCAGACAGCCTCCCCAGATTGCTTTTCATTCTATCATTAATTTCCTTTTCAAAAGACGTCTTGTCAAGCTGAAGCTTATATCTTTAAACCATGTATTTCCACCCACTACCTATAAAGCCTAAGATTATAGATCTTCTTATAGGACCTGAGGGAGAATACATCTGATGAGGTTTACGCTTTGTAGCAGTGAGTCCTTCATGGACAGGCAAGGCTGCTGATGTGGTAAGGGGGTCCTGCTTTTGAAACTGCTGCTGTATTTTAGTTTCTAAAACTTCTGTTGTAGAAGCATCTCGGAGGAGTGGAGCAGACGCTGGCCTGGGTCTCTGGTGCAGGTGATAGGGAGGTGGACGTGCTCCACTGGTCAGAGGAGTGGGGCAGACCCCGGCCTGGGTCACCTGCTGGCCGGCCCACTCAAGTGACAGGGAGGCAGCTCTGCCCAGCTGGTGGTTTTGAGTTACAGATTATCCAGGCAATTGCTCAATCCTCAGATTGTCATTTTGTGCCTACACTCCCTGCCTCAGGTTTGTTCCACTGTCCTGTTCCCCAAAAACTATTCTACAAATCCCTCCCCAGGCAGACAGGAGCAGAAGGCGGGAGTGGGCAGGGTGGAGGCACAGTAAAGTTTCTGTCGGGGCAGAGCATCCAAACC
>CAUYPK010007006.1:0-15741 GCA_963574355.1 Loris lydekkerianus | reverse complement strand
TATACAACAGATCAATAAATCAAAAAGTTGGTTTTTTGAAAAGGTCAATAAAATAGATAAGCCTTTGGCTAACCTAACCAGGAAAAAAAGAGTAAAATCTCTAATTTCATCATTAGAAATGACAAAGCAAAATAACAACAGACTCCTCAGAAATTCAAAAAATCTTTAATGTACATTACAAGAAACTCTATTCTCAGAAATATGAAAATCTGAAGGAAATTGACCAATATTTGGAAGCATGTCACCTTCCAAGACATAGCCAGAATCAAGTGGAAATGTTGAACAGGTCTATATCAAGTTCTGAAATAGCATCAACCATACAAAATCTCCCTAAAGAGAAAAGCCCGGGACCAGATGGCTTCACATCAGAATTCTACCAAACCTTTAAAGACAAACTAGTACCTATATTACTCAACTGTTCCAAAAATATAGAATAAGAAGGAAGACTACGCAACACGTTCTATGAAGCAAACATCACCCTGATCCCCAAACCAGGAAAAGACCCAACAAGAAAAGAAAATTATAGAACAATATCACTAATGAATATAGATGCAAAAATATTCAACAAGATCCTATCAAACAGAATCCAGCAACACATCAAACAAATTATATATCATGACCAAGTCGGTTTTAAAACAAAGGTCTGAAGTCTGGTTCAATATACGTAAATCTATAAATATAATTCAGCACATAAACAAATTAAAAACCAAAGACAATATGATTATCTCAATTGATGCAGAAAAAGCTTTTGATAATACCCAGCATCTCTTCATGATCAGAACACTTAAGAAAATTGGTATAGAAGGGACATTTCTTAAACTGATAGAGGCCATCTACAGAAAACCCACAGCCAATATCATATTGAATGGAGTTAAATTGAAATCATTTTCACTCAGATCAGGAACAAGACCAAGTTGCCCATTATCTCCACTTCTCTTTAACATTGCAATGGAAGTTTTAGCCATCACAATTAGGGAAGAGAAGGTGTTCAAGGGTATCCATATAGGGTCAGAAGAGATCAAACTTTTGCTCTTCGCAGAGGATATGATTGTATATATCTGAAAAACACCAGGGATTCTACTACAAAACTCTTAGAAGTGATCAAGGAATACAACAGCATCTCAGGTTACAAAATCAACATTCATAATTTGGTAGCCTTTATATATACCAACAATAGTCAAGCTGAAAAAACAGTTAAGGACTCTATTCCATTCACGGTAGTGCCAAAGAAGATGAAATGTTTGGGAGTTTATCTAACAAAGGATGTGAAAGTTCTCTATAAGCAGAACTATGAAACTCTAAGAAAAGAAATAGCTGAAAATGTTAACCAATGGAAAAACATACCTTGCTCATGGCTGGGAAGAATCAACATTGTAAAAGTGTCCATACTACCCAAAGCAATATACAATTTTAATGCAATCCCTATTAAAGCTCCACTGTCATATTTTAAAGATCTTGAAAAAATAATACTTTGTTTTATATGGAATAGAAAAAACCTCAAATAGCCAAGGCATTACTCAGAAATAAAAACAAAGCAGGAGGAATCATGCCACCAGACCTCAGACTATACTATAAATCGATAGTGATCAAAACAGCATGGTACTGGCACAAAAGCAGAGAGGTAGTTATATGGAACAGAATAGAGAACCAAGAGATGAACCCAGCCACTTACCGTTTTTTGATCTTTGACAAGCCAATTATAAACATTCAGTGGGGGAAATGATTCCCCATTTAACAAATGGTGCTGGGTGAACTGGCTGGCAATCTGTAGAAGACTGAAATTGGACCCACACCTTTCACCATTAATTAAGATAGACTCTCACTGGATTAAAGATTTAAACTTAAGATATGAAACTACAAAAATACTAGAAGAGAGTGAAGGGAAAACTCTTGAAGAAATCAGTCTGGGTGAATATTTTATGAGGAGGACCTTCCGGGCAATTGAAGCAGCTTCAAAAATACACTACTGGGACCTGATCAAACTAAAAAGCTTCTGCACAGCCAAGAACATAGTAAGTAAAGCAAGGAGACAGCCCTCAGAATGGGAGAAGATATTTGCTCCGACAAAGGTTTAATAACCAGAATCCACAGAGAACTCAAACGTATAAGCAAGAAAAGAACAAGTGATCCCATCGCAGGTTGGGCAAGGGACTTGAAGAGAAACTTCTCTGAAGAAGACAGGTGCATGGCCTATAGACATATGAAAAAAATGCTCATCATCCTTAATCATCAGAGAAATGCAAATCAAAGCTACTTTGAGATAGATATCATCTAACTCCACTAAGATTAGCCCATATCACAAAATCCCAAGACCAGAGATGTTGGCATGGATGTGGAGAAAAGGAAACACTTCTACACTGCTGTTGGGAATGCAAATTAATACATTCCATTTGGAAAGATGTTTGGAGAACACTTAGAGATCTATAAATAGATCTGCCATTCAATCCTATAATTCCTCTATTAGGTATATACCCAGAAGACCAAAAATTACATTATAACAAAGATATTTGTACCAGAATGTTTATTGCAGCCCAATTCATAATTGCTAAGTCATGGAAAAAGCCCAAGTGTCCATCGATTCCCGAATGCATTAATAAATTGTGGAATATGTACACCATGGAACATTATGCAGCGTTAAAGAAAGATGGAGACTTAAACTCTTTCATGTTTACATGGATGGAGGTGACACATATTCTTCTTAGTAAAGTATGTCAAGAATAGAAGAAAAAAATATCCAATGTACTCAGCCCTACTATGAAACTAATTTATGGCTTTCATATGAAAGCTACCCAGTTATAACCTAAGAATATTGGGAAAGGAGAGAGGGTGGGGAGGGAGGGGGGAGGATAGGCAGAGGGAGAGTGATTGGGAGATTACACCTGTGGTGCCTCTTGCAAGAGTACATGTGAAATTTAGTAAATGTAGAATTTAAATGTCTTAATACAATTACTAAGAAAATGCCAGGAAGGCTATGTTAACCAGAGTGATGAAAATTTGTCAAACAGTCTATAAATCCAGTGCATGGTGCCCCATGATCACATTAATGTACACAGCTATGATTTAATAAAGAAAAAGAAAAGAAAAGAAAAGACAAGAAAAGAAAAGAAAAGAAAAGAAAAGAAAAGAAAAGAAAAAAGAAAAAGAACTGAAAAGCAAACTTGCTCAGGAAGATTTGTCAAACCTTGGAATCAGAAGCATTAATACCCTTAATTGTCAAAGTTATGTCTGCACCCTGAAAGCTATTCCTGAACAGACGAACAAGTAAGAAGACTAGGTATAGAGTAAGAATGTCCTTGAAGTATTTATATATTCAAATTATTTTAATAGAAATTAGCCGAAAGGCAAAACCATCATCAAGGTCTGGTGCACTGGGATTTGGTAGTAAGGACATGGGAAAAGCAACAGAATGGCTGATTTCCCACCCAGCTTTTATTGTCAACTTGTAGGTAGTAACCGTGATGAGTTCAAGTTTTATCATCTTTAAGACAAGAAGGAAGACACTTGGCGCCAACCATCTGCTTGCTAATCAAGGCCAGGAAAACAATTCTTATTCCTCCTAGAGTTGAGAGTAGATATGAGAGAATGGTCTCTTGTTTGCAATCTGTAATATTTGCATCTGATGGGACTGAGTAGTGGAATGAGTTGGCCTGGAAGATGGCCAAGGCACCATTAAGCTGTGCCCATATGGGGGTTAGTGACATAGTCCTTACTCAGCCGACATCCACTGCCCTGCCCTTGAATGGTCCCAACCGCTATTGCACTCTGAGACCAAGTCCTCTCTGTGGTTTTACACTTCACTTCCCTCTTCCTTCCTGAAAGATGAATCAGCCTGACATGATTCTTGCCAATCTCTGAAGGGAACTAAGCAAATGTGAGGATGAGTGTGGGTGTGTCTTTGAGGATGTTTCTTTTCCCAAAAACCAGACAGTGGCATTTATGATCAATCAATTTTATAAGACAAATATAGTCCATGCTTTGCTTTATTTTCTTGGTTAGAAAATAACAACCCAGTGTACTGCTTACTTATATTTTACTCTGTTCATTTTAATCATGTAGCATGAGGTTTGTATATAAGAAATCTACAAATGAGATCCAGGGATTTAAAAAAGAATCACCTGTGTTTATGTACATATGAGTATGCATCTTGTAAAGGAGCTATAACACATCAAATTTTCAAGAGAATCCATAAGCAGAAAAAAGGATAAGATCAACTAGTATAGAAGAATGTTTCACTGTTAGTCAACATCAATTATTACTGTCCACTGGTGGAAGGTAGCATAGAGAGCCAAAGAAATTGTGAAAGTAATATTAATAATTTAAAACATTTTCAATTATCATGTAGTAAAATTCCTCTTGCCCAATCACTCCTTAACAGAGTGGCCAGGTTAACCAATGCTCTCTATTTCATCTGTAAAAAATGCTTAAGAAAAATACATTAAAAAAAAAAAAGCCTTGGCCCTTCATCAGAGGATTGGAAGATTAATGTAAATTTACATATTTTGAGTTAAAATTAAATGTTTAAGAAATGTATGAATCATTTTTGTGTCTTCCATATTGAACTAACTTTTTTCTATGAGCCAAACAACCATCAATCCCCATTGAATTAATTTAGAACAGTTCTACTTTATTTGGATCCCAGACAGGAAGAAAATAAATGGGTTCCAGGACCCATGGCTTTCAAAGATTTTAATATTAGTGTATTTTCATTGACCCAGAAAAAGAGAGTGGATATTTTCAACTCTACAGATGCTGCCATATACAATGTCAATATACTTGTTCTTTAAATAAGAGTTAGGCTTTTAATGTCATTTTGAGTACTCTAGGAAGCAGATGTTAAGGTAGGATTCAATGTGCAAGATATTTATGAGGAAAATTTGTGTGAAGGAGAAAGGGAAAAGGGAATAGGAGTAGGTGGGGAGAGGCTTAGGCCAAGTTGCAACTTTGAAACCTAAGAAGGGAAAGAGGAAAGGAAGGTGTATAGATAAAAGGAGCTTCAGACTCCAGTGTAGTTCTGAGTAAGTCTCAGCAGATGGAAAGCACTAGAGCAAAGATTGTGCGTAAGAGAAGTCCCATGTTAGGCCAAAATGGCTTACCTCTAGTACCTGTGCTGCATTCAGTCATTGCAGAGCATGAATTCAGGAGTGGATCCCAAAAGATGCAGCAACTGCAGCCTACTGGCTAACTACATGGCCACACAACCATAGATTCCTTTTCTTTACAAAGCATAGCCATTGGATATAAGCACTGTTTTCTGGATGCAGATCAGTAGGGTGGGTGTATGGAAGACAGAGAATCCAATCATGTCTAGGCACCTCACTCAGGAGACTTCTGAGAAGGATTCATCTTTCTTTATCTACCTGCATCTAAAACTTTGTGGCAAAATGAATTACTCACAGTGTCTAATACAAAGCTTGTGCAGTCTTTGCCCAGGCACATAAATAAATTATTTTTTTTGTAGACTGACTTCAGTTCTAGCAAATATTTAGTGAGTACCTATTATGCCTGTGCTGAGCACTGTTATAGAGCTATATAGTGATAGCCTATACAGAGAAGGCCTCCTGAACTTTGCGCTCTAGCAGGGATGGAGGAGGACAGAGAACAAGCCAATAAATTGGTAGACAGGATAGCATTAAGGTATGTCTTAACACATTTTCTGCTGCTATAATAGGTAATTTATACAGAATAGATGTTTATTTGGCTTATGGTTCTGGAGGCTGGAAGTCAAGAGCATGGTGCTGGCATCTAGTAAGAGCCTTTTTGCTACATTATCCTTTAGTGGAAAGGCAAACAGCATGGGAGGGTGTTAGAAAGAGAAATGAGTCTGAAATTATCCTTTTATTGGGAGCCCACTTTCATAATTAACCCATTCCTGCCTTAGCTCCACCTTCAGGGGGTGGAGCCCTCATGGCCTAATCACATCTTAAAGGTCCCACCTGTTAATGCTGTTACAGTGCAATTGAGTTTCTAACTCACTACCTTTTGGGGGACACATTCAAACTGTAGCAAAGTCTATGAAGCCAGTCAAACTGTCTAACATTTGAGGACAGGAGTGGTGGTCAGAGGATTACAGAGAGCTACCTCATAGAGGAGGGGACATTTATACAAAATCAAACTGGAAAAAGGGGATGACAGTTGGGATCAGAGGAGATAGCAAAAGAAGAGATTGTCAGGTGGTAGGGAGTTTGTCTCATGGGTAGAATAGGATTGAGGCCTTTTGGAGAAATAGAAGCCATCTGAGGTGGGACTCATGGTCATGGGAAGAAGTATTGATTCTATTCCAAATGTGATGAGAGGCCTGGAAGGGTTTTAAATATGACTGGATTTTATCTTTTTTTTTTTAAATTTATCTTTTAACATTAATGGTTCCAGATTCTCTGTATGGAAGGAGCTTTAACGTGGTAAGATGCTTAGGTTTTTTTTTTTTTAAGGTGGGAGGATTGGCAAGCAGTGGGACATGGGAGTGAAGTAAAGGTGTACAATACTCAGCATAAAATTGAAATGATGTCTACTCTGCCTATCAAACAATGGGAAGGTGTAGTCAGGGGCTAATGGTGATTATGGGGCAATTAAAGTGTTTCCAACTCAACTCCCTCTCTTCCCCAGCCTCATGGCTGTATTTGTAAAGATCACCATGACTACCATGTGGAGAATGAACACAGGAGCAAGAGCAGAAGCCTGGCAGCTATAAATGAAGCTTCCTGCAGTGGAACAGGTAAGAGGTGATAGTAGTTTGGATTAAGGAGTTAATGAGGTAATGATGGGAACAAAGCCAGATGGATTTATTGATACTTGTTTTTCTGTGAGAACACGTTTGACACATTTCCCCGTTCTGTGGCATCCTGGGCATTGCAGAATAGTCTTCTGAGCTGCTCTTTCCCCCTTTCTTTATGAAGTGCTTCTGAATTTAGATATATCATGGACACAGGTGATGATCTGCCTTGATCCTCACAATCCCATTTTATTATTACCACTTACCTATCTCCTTGCTGTGGTGTGCTTCTGCCAACAATGGGACTCTATTATAGGACTGGCTTTTTGGTACTAAAGGGTTTTGCCCAAACACGTAGACCATCTGAAGTGCGTAGGATTTTACATCCCCTCCCACACCCACCCCTCATCCTGCCTGATCAGCCCTTAGCCAGTGACTGACAGTCTTGCCTTATGTTGGACAGCTCTGAGGCACACCTTACCCTCCAGAGCACCCCCGCAAGATCAAGCTCTCCTTATGGGACTTTGCCTCAGAACCCACCTGAACTGACTTCTTTTTCTTTACTGTCCTACTTTCTCCACTTCCTTACTGGCTTCTTCTGAGAGCATTTCCTGAAAATTCACTTGAAAACAAATCCTTATGTCAGGGCCTACTTCTGGAGACTTCAATCTGACACAAAACTCTTCACCCAGGGCTCCCTCCATACTAGGCTGTCTCTGACACACATCCACAACTCTAAAATTTTATCTGGGACCCTGCAAAGTCTTGTAAAGATGGGTGACACACAATCACCAGCCTAAAAAACACTTTAAAGTCTAGATTCTGAAAATTACATTTGAATTTTTTTACCCACTTTACCAATTAACATAATTTAAAAATTTTATAAATGGTAAGACTGCCATTGCTTTGCAAATTTAGGTTTGAAGGAGTTACCTAATCTGCCGTGTCAGTTACCTCATCTATACAGTGAAGCTAATAACACTTAACTTGGAGATCAGCAGCAAGGTATATAAAGCTCTTAACACAATGCTTAGAATAGGGAGGTGTTTAAGAGTTGATAGTGATTATTAACTCTACAAAGGCTGATTAGTAACTCTTGGGCCACTGACCTGTGACCTGAGTTCTTAGTATTTTTCCCCAATTTGTAACAAAATGAGAAAACTGAAGATAATGCAGTATGCTCTTTCCACAGCTAAAATCACTCTGTTTTTAAGTCAAAATGTCTCTTCTCTTTTGAAATGGTAGTGATAATAGATGGAAGTTGCATTTCTCTTCTCTCTTTTTTTTTTTTTTTTTTTTTTTTTTTTGATACAGAGCCTCAAGCTGTCACCCTGGGTAGAGTGCTGTGACATCACAGCTCACAGCAACCTCCAGCTCCTGGGCTCAAGTGCTTCTCCTGCCTCCACCTCCCAAGTAGCCGGGACCACAGGTGCCCACCACAGTGCCTGGCTATTTTTGATCATGGTCATTATTGTTGTTTGGCAGGCCCAGGCTGGATTCGAACCCACCAGCTCAGGTGTATATGGCTGGCGCCTTAGACGCTTGAGCCATAGGCGCGAAGCCTGGAAGTTGTATTTCCAATGGCCATATTTGAAAGAATTAAAATGTGGCAACCTAATATCAGTTCTCAAATTTTCTTCTGAGATCCAAAAACTTGAGTACCAACTTTCTAAGATTTACACCCAATATAGAGAGCTCCTATTAAATGAATACTGCTCTTTTAGAGTATTTGTTTCCAACATTTTTCTGCCATGGCCCTTAGAATCACATTTTTGACCCTCTCCCCTGGGCATCATTCCCAGGGTAGCTTTTTCTCCTCCGCTTAAGAAAGCCCATTGTTGTGCAATTGGTTGAGAGTATCATTATTACAAGCATAACCTTGATTCAGCACTGGTTTATTTTTAATAAGTTAAAAATCCACAAATGTTAGGACTTCAGCTATTATTACTAATAAATTTTCAACATGTCCTACAACTAATCACTACAAACCAGAATGGTCTGAAAGGGTGGTATAGAACCATATGAGACTTTGGTAATATGTGTGGAGGAAAGCTGACTCATCGTACCCCATGCGCAATTAATCCAGGGAGAGCAAGAAGAAAGTGCAGTCAAATTACATTTTCTGTTTTAGCATAAGGAAAAGTATCTTCCTATGAAAATAAAAAGTATAAATATTTAAGTAAGCTGGACCATATGAAATCTTCATCAGCATTTTCATATGGTCCAACCTAATTCTAATTATGAACATTAGCTGGATTTTGTAGGTATTTTAGATACAATATAGATTTAAGGAGGCCCTGCCTCACTCTAAACTTTGGCTAGATAGCTTCTTAAACAAACTACACTTAATTTCAAACATACTTCTTATGGAATGTTCATTCCAGGATTGAGTAAGTGGGTCTTAATCATTTTTGTAGAATCAAAGTCTTCTAGAAAATTTAACTGAGCACAGGTCTTTTTTCACCCTATAGGGACCACCTTGCTACATATGCCTTCGTCCTGATATGGGACACAGACTTCAGGGCATTTCTTACCTTCCTAAGGGAGTACTAACCTGTACTTGACCCATCCTAGTTGCTTATTTTGGCACCAATCTCTTGAGACAAGAACTGGGCACAAGACAGAAGATCTGAGTGTGAATCTGACTTGACCATGTTCTGACTTTACAACAATAGAATCCTTTTCTATCACAAACTCCTTCCCAATCTTAATGCACGTGTCTCATTCTTTTAATTAATGGCTTTGATCTAGGTGCTACTTTCTTCTTCAATACTGAGCAAAAAATAAGGTATTACCTCTCCACATCATTCAATTTCAAATTATTTTTAATCACAAAAGTAGAAACCAAGAAAGCAAGAAAAACCAAAGTTTGGCTGCCTATCCATGAGGTGGTATATTTAAATAACTATATAATAAATGGGTACTTAGGACTGTACCCATTATTAACACAAGTAACCTCATGCATTAGTCACATTCCAAATGTTTTACACAGTATTGTTAAGATTTGATCTCTCCCAGGAATCACCGAGTTATGCCATACTTCAGTATCTGTGAAGTGTGGAATGAATTTGTCCCTACTCATTTTCCTTCAGCGAGTTTGGTCACAATAGCTTATTCTGCTGTGGTTGCCCAACTTGAATCAAGTGATGCTTTGAGTCAAGTTGCTTTTTCTTTAACGGAGAAACCAAAGGCATACCGCAGTTAACAATAGTCTTAAAAATAACATCTTGGGAATAATCACATGCTTCTTTATTACAGGAAATGCATACCAAATGGCGTCTTGTATTTAAACCTGAAAAGTGGGCAGAGTGTGGGCAATTACACCAGAGGCTATTTAAGGAGGGCAGGTTTTTCATGACTGGCAACAGTTGGCCTTAGAACTCCATCTGTTCCTGACTTAATTTCACATGTAACTATTAGCACAGTGGCCATTGGTTAATATTACAAAGGCAAATTGATTCTCATGTAACCTTTTGGATGTGAGTGACTCATTCCAATCCCTCTGACATGACCATACATCCAGTATGGGTAAGGATCAAATATAAAAAACAAACTTGCAGAGACTGTGTCTTGAGGATTTTTTAGTCCTTGGAATTTCATTTTAAGGCCCCTTGAATTACAGAGGTACTTTTACAATTCCTCCCCACTTCCCTGAAAAATCACACTAGCCAAATACTATAGGGGACATCAGAGCCAGCTACATAATTTGGGGGTCCAGTGAAAATAAGAATTCAAGGCCTATTGCTCAAAAAGCAGGGGAAAAGTTGCTATTAAAGGTACCAAAATATACACCTTTTTCCTTTTTCTGCAGTTTCTCTCTTGACTTGCCATGATATTTCTCATTTGTTATTTAATGTTGTTCTAAATAAAGAAAAATTAAGAAAAATTAAAGTTTTATATCATTAGCAATCATCTTATATTGCATGGTGCTAGTTATAAATGCAAGTATCAGAGCATCTGATTCATATGTAGAAGCATCAAAATCACACAATTTGGATTTCATGGCTCATAAATTTATGTATATTTTGTCCATACCAAAAGAATAGATATGTAGCACAAAACTTAGGCAATTGTTTTTATTTAACTTCATATGTACATATTCTATCAACATTCAATCTTCAGCTCACTGATTAGTAAGGAAGGAATGGAAGGAAAAGACACTATGCATTGCCCTGTCTTTCTCTTCCTTCTAACTCACCATTTTCAGTATAAATAGTTGACTAATACATGGAAGTAACACAAGTAAGAAAGAATTAAATATGATAGGGTTCCTTGGCCCTCCATGATTCTTAGAATGTCATTGCCTTAGTTCTGATTCAAATGGCAAGTATAGCCTCTTAGGCCTGTCAGCTCCCCTGCCTACTCAGGTAGACACGTAACACTCTTTGAATTCACACCCATCCGGTCCACTGGAATTCTCTGTTCAGGGGCATCCCAAACTCTATACACTAATGAGGTGGCAAGGAACAAAAAGCACACATGTCACTTGCATTTCCTCAACTCACACACATGCTCCATTGTCCCACAAATTAAGTCTCGGTGCCTGTAGCTCAGTGGCTAGGGTGCCAGACACATACACTGGAGCTGGTGAGTTTGAACCTAGCCTGGGCCTACCAAACAACAATGAAAACTACAATAACAAAATAGCCAGGCATTGTGGTGGGCACCTGTAGTCCCAGTTACTTGGGAGGCTGAGGCAAGAGAATCGCTTAAGCCCAAGAGTTGGAGGTTGCTGTGAGCTGTGACGCCACAGCACTCTACTGAGGGTGACATGGTGAGACTTTATCTCAAAAAACAAAAACAACAACAAAAACAAAAAACCCCACACAAATTAGAAGGTAAAATTTTGTTGTGACATGGTTGTTCGTAACCTCACATTAACCTGAAATTAAAACAACAACAACAAAAAGTTAAGAGAAAAAAGAGGCAAAATTATAAAGAATGTTCAAGAAAAAGGCAGAAGAGCACAAAAACCAAAGTTCAGGACCCTTTTGAAGGTGGACCCTGTATAACTACACAGATTCCACACCCTTGAAGCAAGGTTTATTTCCATGTACACATTGATGTTTATCAGATATGTGTGAAAAATGTGAATGAGGCAGAGGGTGAGACTTGTGTCATCGTAAGTCTTCTGGGGGTTATTTAGGTGATTGCTATGTCCATGTTTCCAACAGAAATGCTTAGCTCCTAAGATGAGGTCTAAAGTTCCACGAGAATATCTATGGCACTCTTGGGGTGTGCCTTCTATCCAAAATTAAACAGGGAAAAATACAAGAATCGTGCAACTGAGACTTAACGCCAAACTTGTGATCTCTATTTGACATCCAGAATATATTACCCAGGAGGTTTATTATAAACATACTACAGAGAGAACCAGGTGACCAGACACAGCTCTTAGTAGCTTGCCTAAATAGCAGACTAGTGAGCCCTGGTGGTAGAATCATTGAACTTGAAGTAGTGAAAAAAACAAATAGTTTTTTAATTTTTAATTTTATTTTTAATTATGATAAAAACCATATAACATAAAATGTATCATCTTAACCATTTTTTAGTGCACAGTTTGGTAGTGTTAAGTGCAATCAGTCACCAGGATTTTTTCTTCTTGCAAAACTGAAACTCTACACTTGTTAAATAATAACTCTCATTTTCCCCTTCCCCCAGTTCCTGACAACCACCATTCTACTTTCTATTTCCACGAGTCTGACTACTTTAGATACCTCATATAAATGGAATTACACAGTATTTGTCTTTTTGTGACTGGCTTATTGTACTTAGCATAATGTCCTAAGGGTGCATCTATGTTGTGTCATGTGTCAGAATTTCCTTCCTTTTTAAGGCTGAATAATATTCCATTGTGTGATGTATATACACACATATATATACATACACACTTTGTTTATTTATCTATTTAGGGACCCTTGGATTCTTCCACCCTTTGGCTTTTCTTTCTTTTTTCTTTTTTTTTTTTTTTTGAGACAGAGCCTCAAGCTGTCACTCTGGGTAGAGTGCCGTGGCATCACAGCTCACAGCAACCTCCAACTCCTAGGCTCAAGTGATTCTCCTGCCTCTGCCTTGTGCCGTGGCATCACAGCTCACAGCAACCTCCAACTCCTAGGCTCAAGTGATTCTCCTGCCTCTGCCTCCCAAGTAGACTACAGGCGCCTGCCACAACTACCGACTATTTTTCGGTTGCAGCTGTCATTGGTGTTTAACGGGCCCGGACTGGATTCAAACCCACCAGCTCAGGTGTACGTGGCTGGCGTCTTAGCCACTTGAGCCACAGGCGCTGAGCTGACCCTGTCTGCTTTTCTAAATGGTGCTGTTATGAACACAAAGATCTCTTTGAGAACCTGCTTTTCAATTCCTTTGGACATATACTCAGAAGTGGAATGGCTGGAGAAAATCATTATTTTGAATCACCCTGATCTACATTGGGAGATAATATAATTTTTGAAATTGTCAGGATACCATTTTGGGAATTTGAGGGGTAAAAGAAATTAAGTATCAAGTTTGAAAAAGAATAAGTGTATTGCATGCACTTGTTCAAAAGTGAGACCCATATGAACTGGACAGTCAAAATTGCAGAGCCAAGGAAGTATAGAGACAAATACTTTAACAAAAAACTTTGGATTGGAATCAAGTGAAGCTAAAATCTGAACACTGAGGATGTGTAGAATAAATACTCACTGACCATCCAATTATTCTTGGAAGGATAAAACTATCAAGATTCTGTTTAAGGGTTTGTAACTCAGCACTTGGAGAAATGCAAAGGAGCCCTCTGTGGCAAGATAGTAATCAACAGACAAAAAACAATGTCCCCAGTGAGATATTACTGCAATGCCCTAAAGTAACCCCGCTGAGAATACGTCAGTGTTCAACACTTAGTCAACACCCTAGCAGGCTTCATGGATGGATTTCAGAATTACAGATTTTTTTTTGTTTCTTTGTTTGAGACAGTGTCTCATTCTGTTGCTCAGGCTAAAGTGCCATGGCATAAGACTAGCTCACAGTAACCTCAAACTTCTGGGCTTAAGCCATCCTCTTGTCTCAGCCTTCCAAATACCGGGGCTATAGATGCCTGCCACAATACCTAGCTAGTTTTTCTATTTTTTGTACAGATGGGCCTCCTGCTTGCTCAGGCTGGTCTTGAACTCCTGAGCTCAAGCAATGCACCTGCCTCGGCCTCCCAGAGTGCTAGGATTATAGACTTGAGTCACTGCATCCAGCCAGAATTATGGAACTTTAAAACTTATTAGGACAATGGAAATTATTTAGTCTAACTCTCCTAGATATATAAAAAGAAGAAATTGACTCTCCCAAGACTACAAGGTTAGTTGGTGACAGAGGCAGGGCTGAATTTCTCAATTCTAATAGGGAATATGTTAATATCCTCAAGACCACCCCTATAGCAGCAACCTCACAAGTATCTGACAGCCTAAATAAAATAGTTCAAGCTTAGAAATACAAAAGCTTCTGGAGTATTTTGTAGCATAGCCAGACTACCATTGATGTTTTCTAAGTGTACTTTTCCATTCTAAAGATTTCCCAGATGTTTTTTCTAAGACACATTAAGATACTTAAAGGTTACAGATGACCAGCATCTTAAAGTCCCCAGTGTCCCATATGGGTGTACAAATATCTCTCCCCTCATTTGGGTTAACCTTAGAAAGTTACTGTTAAAATGGAAATATATTCCCTAAGAGAGATTATACATGTATCCATTATAAACATTAATATATTAACATTAATTAATTGATAAAATTAGTTAGTAGTGACCTTGCCAAACAAGATATTTCCTGGAACTAAGGGACTGGAATTCAGGGCTCACATATTTTTATTGAGTGTAGAGGCTGGGGAGAGAAAGCCTTGCTGAGCAGGGTGTGTAAGTGTTGTAAATGTTAGGGATCTGTGCAAGGGTCCTGAGGAGGAGAAAAGCATTGGACAGAAAAAAGAAGGTATAGAAATGTCAAGGAAAAAATTTACTAACCTAACAATTTTACCATAAAGGGATGCTAAGAATGATAGCTGGAAAAGAAATGTGCACATGAACCATACAGTGTGCAGTATGAAATAATTTTTGATCACCCAACAATCTCTAGGACAAAAATTTTGTAGCTGCAAAGTGAAACTTTAAAAAATTTGGACTCCAGCAGTGTCTCAGGTTACAAAATCAACATTTATAAATTGGTAGCCTTTATATGTACCAACAATAGTCAAGTTGAAACAACAGTTAAGGACTCTATTCCATTCACAGTAGTGCCAAAGAAGATGAAATATTTGGGAGTTTATCTAACAAAAGATGTGAAAGATCTCTATAAAGAGAACTATGAAACTCTAAGAAAATAAATAGCTGAAAATGTTAACAAATGAAAAAACATACCATGCTCATGGCTGGGAAGAATCAACATTGTTAAAATGTCCATACTACCCAAAGCAATATATAATTTCAATGCAATCCCTATTAAAGCTCCAATGTCATACTTTAAAGATCTTGAAAAAACAATACTTCATTTTATATGGAATCAGAAAAAACCTCGAATAGCTAGGACAGTACTCAGAAATAAAAGCAAAGCAGGAGGAATCACGTTACCAGATCTCAGACTATACTACAAATTGATAGTGATCAAAACAGCATGGTACAGGCACAAAAACAGAGAAGTAGATGTCTGGAACAGAACAGAGAACCTAGAGATGAATCCAGCTATTTACCATTATTTAATCTTTGACAAGCCAATTAAAAACATTCAGTGGGGAAAAGATTCCCTATTTAACAAATGGTGCTGGGTATTCTACTACTTTTATAGTTTCATGTCTTCAGTTTACATCTTTAATTCAGTGAGAGTCTATCTTAGTTAATGGTGAAAGGTGTGGTCCAGTTTCACACATGGTCAGTCTTCTGCAGGTTGCCAACCAGTTCACCCAGCACCATTTGTTAAATAGGGAATCTTTTCTCCACTGAATGCTTTTAATTGGCTTATTTGCCACATCTGCATTCAAATTCCTTTTTGTCTTATGATAAAAAGTCATGAAAG